>JAODPA010060864.1:0-11176 GCA_025585075.1 Nepenthes mirabilis
ATAATATTGATAGGTATACCATTCCTGGGCTGGCCCCAAAAGTCAATGGAGGCCCAAAACGACGGTCAACACTCTAACGGCACAGTTGGAAAACAGGCCCAAAAGTTGAAAAGACCAGGACGGTCAACGTGGGTGTTGACCGTCCGGACGGCCAACTCTCTAGCAGACAGTCAACTCAAACGTTGACCGTCCGCATTATGCGCATTAGGCCCAAAGAGACGATTCTACAGTAATGGGCCTGGTCCACTCAGGCCCACGGCCCACCAGGCAGCTAATAACAGACATCCTCCACAAGAGCAGTCAACACGCACGCAGATGGTCAACTCAAACGTTGACGGTCTGCGTTTTGCATGTTGGGCCCTAAGAAGCCCTTCTACAGTGACGAGTCTGGCCCATTTAGACCCATAAATCATCAAAAGACCAGCAACGGCTTTCCAAGGATATTCCACGATCCCAACTAGCACCAAAAAGGACATTAGCAATATTGGCGCCTCCCATATAAGGAAGGCGCCAGATTTTCTCCAAATCTTTGCCAGCCCAGGCTTTCCAACGGTAACATGCACAGAAGAAAAGCGCCCGGTTTGGAAAGCTGTTGGCCGCCCCAGAAGGAAACTATCTTACATGATTTGGCAACTAGCGCCGGCTCCCAAAGGAAAGCCAGCCACCAGATCATGGAGGCAATCCCTCCTTCCAAAGAAGGAGGATCGCCCTCTCCACTATAAAAGAAACCCTAGATTCACCATCCAGGGCACGCTTTCTTCAACACTTCCAATTGTACACGCTTCCAATTACGCTTACAACCACCATCTCAATTGCATACGCTCTCTGCAATATGAACGAGTGCTCTCAGAGATCGGCCTTCTCTGCCACCAACATTCTCCAAAAACCCTAAGGCAACAAGCGAGCCCTCACAGCCGTTTACTGCCTTCCCACCTTCCAGATTCAAGAAGACCTCACGTCTCTCTTACATCTAGAATAGACACTCTTTCTATATCTCTCTCTCTCAATTTTAGTTTCTTTCTCTCGAAGACTATTTTTACTGACTTGAGCGTCAGAGTGTTTTCGGTGGGACAACTTCCCGTCAACACACTGACCTCCTGTTCTGTTTAATAGTGTGCAGGATCCAATTCAGGGAACGGAGCCGGAGCCAGGACAAGAGGATCATTCGAATCTGTTCAATATTCGGATCTAGAGATGCATCATTGGCGCCGTCTGTGGGAAGCACTTACAAAAGCCAACCACAAAATCTGCACAAACTCTCTCTGTCACCTTCTGATTTTGCAATAGTGAATACGAGAACCCAAGTTAGCGACCTCGCTAGAGATGCTGCTAACCCCAACCAGGACCACGCTGCTAGTGCCATGGTCAACGGGGCCACTGGCAGAGTTCCACCGCCTTACTTTCAACAACTGGAGGAGCAGATGCAGGACAATAGTCGCCTGCTCCAGTTACTTTGCGCTTAAAACAAGCAACGACAGCAGGCGGCTCCACCAGCAGCCATCCGGGCCCCTGCCACCAAAAGGGGTGGCCAGAGGAAGAAGAAGCCGGCCAAGAGGCCCGGAAAGGCCGGAGACAATCTGGCTCCAGCGTCCTCCCGCGTTCCTGGCCCGAACAGTCCTATAGAATGCTCCGAGAGTACATCTCTACCAGAAAGCCCGGAGAGAAGAAATCCCTGATACTCTCGGGCAGAAGACAACAACGCAGCCCAGGAGCAAGCCTCCAGGACTGCCAGATCCACTGGAGGTAGCAGCCGACCAGCTGCTGAACCCGCCAGGGACAAGACAGAGTTGAGGGATTACCTCAACTCCAAACGATCAGCAAACGTCGCTCGCGCCGATCCGTGGGTGGACAAGATCTGGAACCGTGTGTTCCAAGAGGAGGAGCGTGCCATCGACTTGGACCGATCTCCTTTTACTGCAGAGATCCTGAGCCGTCCACTGCCGACGAAGTTCAAAATGCCGTCCCTTGACTTATACGATGGGGGCAGTGATCCAGTTGACCACTTGGATCACTTCCGTACCCATCTGAGTCTACAAGGGCTAGAAGACTCAGCGATGTGCTACTGCTTTCTGCTCACACTGAAGGGAGACGCTCGAATCTGATTCCATCACCTCCCTTCAAGCACCATCAGCAGTTTCTGTGAACTCACAGATCTCTTCCTGACTCAGTATGCTTCGAGCCGACAGGAAGAGAAACAGCCGTGGCATCTCTCCCACATAAAGCAGAAACCGGGAGAGAACCCACGGCATTTCCTGGATCACTTCGTGGCGGAGGCCAGAAGGATCCCCAGGATCACAGGGGAGATGAAGTTGGACAGTTTCATATCTGCGCTTACGGTGACTTTTTCAAGTACCTTGCCCACAAAAATCCTCAAACTTTTCGAGAAGCAGAATCCATCACCAAGGCCTACGCTGCAGCAGAAGAGGCCAACGAGGCAAAACGTCCAGAGCGGACGGATCAGCCTCGGTCGTTCCCTGGTGAAGGGAAGAGAAAGTACAGCGACGGAGAACATTCCTGCTAGAAGCAGCGCCGGATTGGGCCCCCAGAACGCAGAGACTATGGGCCCACCAGTTTCACACCTCTGACGGACACACACGCTAACGTCCTTATGCAGATCCGTGGAGAAAAATTCCTGAAGCGGCCCAAACCGCTGAAGAAGGACTCTGGAAACCAGTCGAAGTACTGTGACTTCCATCGTTCTGCCGGCCATTCAACTGAGGACTGCAAGACGCTACAAAGGGAGATCGAGGACCTAATTCGTAGGGGCCACCTCACGAAGTTTGTTAGAGGTCCTGAACAGAGCTCAGGAGCGGCTGATGAAGAGGGGCAGGAGCAGACACCACCCCGGAATAGGATTGTGGCGGGGGTCGTTAATATGGTCACCACCCGACCTGCTAAGAACTCGGCTAACAGCAAGGAGTAGCAGATTGGGAGGAAGAAGTAGCGCACAGTAGACAATACGATTACCTTCAGTGATAGTGACTCAACTCATGTAATGTCCCCCCATGCTGACCCTCTTGTTATATCAGCACTCATTTTAGACAGCAGTTCGGACTACCAGCTGAAATGAGTCTTTATCGATAATAGAAGTTCTAAAGATTTGCTTTACTTGGATCCTTCTTTAAGTTAGGCCTAAAAAAGAACCAACTGAAACCGACCGAAGGCCCACTATATGGCCTTGACAACGAGCCAGTGCCCGTTCAAGGAACTATTCAATTTGAAGTTACCTTAGGGACGTATCCAAGGACAGCGAGTCGCACACTTACCTTTCTAGTAGTTGACCTGCCCTCCTTTTACAACGCAATACTAAGCAGGCCGTGCCTGACAGC
The DNA here is from genome assembly GCA_025585075.1 of Nepenthes mirabilis. NCBI lineage: Eukaryota > Viridiplantae > Streptophyta > Magnoliopsida > Caryophyllales > Nepenthaceae > Nepenthes > Nepenthes mirabilis. The sequence goes on from JAODPA010060864.1 coordinate 3,330, forward strand.
GTTTGGGGCAGTTACCTCAATTCCGCACCTCAAAATGAAGTTCCCGACACCTTACGCTGTGGGAGAGGTGTTAGGCGACCAAATAATCGGGCGAACGCGCTACATGTCCTAGATTGCCCCTAGCGGTAGCCCTGGCACGGTGGGAGAACTCGATCATCGAGACGAGACCACCCTGCAGCAAGCGCAATTTGGTGAAGCCACAGATCTAGTCCCACTAAATCCGAAGGAATCAAAAAAGTCTGTGCAGATTGGCGGCTCACTCACTGGCACACTGCGCACTGAACTGATTGTGTTCCTGTAACAGAACACTGATATATTCGCGTGGACTCCCGCAGACATGCCCGGGATTTCAACTGAGGTGATGGTCCACAAGCTGGGCCTCAATCCTGGCCAGAAGCCGGTCAGGCAGAAGTAGAGAAACCACTCCATAGAGAAGCTGATCGCCATCCGAGAGGAGTTAAAAAAGCTACTGGACGCTGGGTTTATTAGAGAAGTCCAGTACCCAGATTGGCTTTCAAATATCATCCTGGTTAAAAAGAGCAATGGAAAATGGTGAATGTTCGTCGATTTTACCGACGTTAAGAAGGCCTGCCCGAAAGACAGTTTTTCCTTGCCCAGGATTGACCTACTGGTTGACTCCATGGCTAGAATGAGCTGCTCAGCTTCATGGACGCCTATTTGGGTTACAACCAGATTCAAATGAGTCCGAAGGACGAGGAATATACATCATTCATGACGGACCAGGGCACCTACTGCTATAAAGTGATGCCCTTCGGACTGAAAAACGCTGGAGCAACTTACCAGTAACTGGTCAACAAGATATTCGAAAAATAGATTGGTCACAACATGGAGGTCTACGTCGACGACATGCTTGTCAAGAGCAGAGTCACTGGTGACCATATACGTGGCCTGGAAGAATCATTCGAGGTGCTCCGCCGGCACCAAATGAAATTGAATCCAGCCAAGTGTGTCTTCGAGGTGGCCTCTAGGAAGTTCTTGGGTTTCATCGTCTCCCAGAGGGGGATCGAGGCAAATCTAGAAAATATCAAGGCCCTCACTGACATGGCTTCCCCACGGAGCGTCAAAGACATCCAACGACTAATTGGGCGGCTGGCAGCTTTGTCCCGCTTCCTCGCGAAGTCCGGTGACAAGTACCAACCCTTCTTTAAAGCCCTGAGAGGGACAAAATCTAACGGATTCCAATGGACGGCTGACTGCCAAACCGCCTTCAATGAATTGAAGCAGTATCTGGCCATCCCACCATTGCTAGCGTAACCCAAAGACAGAGAGGAGTTGTACCTTTATCTGGCGGTTTCAGAAGTATCCCTTAGCTCCGTCCTCGTGCGCCAGGACTCCGATACCCAGCAGCCAGTCTACTATGTGAGCAAAACATTGACCGACCCAAAAAACACGCTATTCACTCGCTGAAAAAATGGTCCTAGCACTTATCTTCGCAACCCAAAAGTTAAGGCCATACTTTCAGGTGCATCGCATAGTGGTCCTCAATGACCAGCTGCTGAAGGGTATACTCCAGAAACCAGACGTTTCAGAATGACTGGTGAAGTGGGCTATCGAATTGGGTGAGTTCGACATCAAGTTCAGGCCCAGACTTGCCATAAAAGCGCAGGCTCTGGCTGACTTCATTGTTGAGACCACGATCGCAATTCATGAGGAACAGCCTGCAGAAAACGTAGAACAACCAGGTGAAGTTTCAGAATGGACACTCCATGTGGACGGATCGTCCATGGACAGTGGCAGCGGAGTAGAGGTGGTCCTTACGACCCCTGATGGATTTGAGGTTAAGTATTCCCTCAAACTTGACTTCCCGGTAACCAATAACGTCGCTGAGTATGAAGCCCCACTAACCGGCTTACGATTAGCAAAGGAGTGCTCTGCCAAGAGGTTGGCGGTTTACAGCGACTCCGAACTAATTGTCAACTAGGTTAATGGGGGCTTTGAGGTAAACAACCCTTCCTTGGACAAGTACCTGGCAAAGGTAAGGGAGGCTGTCCATGATTTCGACAAACTGACCGTGATTCATGTTTACAGAACTGAAACTGGAAGGCAGGCCGGTTGGCTAGAGCCGCCGCTGCCGAAAACCCATAACAGTACTCGAAGGACATGATGGGGGTTTTGAGTGCTCCCAGCATAGAGAAACAGAAGGCAATGCAGATTTTCAAAATGAAAAACTGGATGACGCCCTACCTTAGATACTTGGCTGATGGATCACTCCCAGAGGATGCCGAAAAGGCCAAGCGAGTTAAAAAGATAGCTGGCTGGTACACGGTAATCGATGGGCGACTTTATCACCGTGGATACTCAACTCCATACCTCCGCTGCCTGTCACTCGAGGAGGCTGACTACGCGCTGGGTGAAGTTCACCTCGGGATTTACGGATCACACGTAGGCGGGAAAAACCTGGCATTCAAGATCATGCGACAAGGCTATTACTGGCCCTCGATGAAAAAGGACGCGTTTGAGTTTGTAAAAAAATGTGAAAGCTGCCAGTTTCACGGCAACCTTCACCACCAGTCGTCTGCTAACATGAAGTCCCTTCAGGCTCCATGGCCCTTCGTGCAATGGGGGCTCGATATTCTCGGCCCATTTTTCATTGCCACAGGGCAAAGAAAATTCATCATCGCTGGCATCGACTACTTCACCAAGTGGGTCGAGGGAGTCTCGTTAGCAAAAATCACGGAGCATAATGCACTAGAATTTCTTCGTCAGGGCATTGTCTGCAGGTTTGGCATCCCAGAGGTCATAGTGACCGACAATGGGACCTAATTCTCGGGGAAACGCTTCACCAAGTATTGTGCCAACCTTGGTATCAAGTTGGTCCACACTTCGGTGGCATACCCCCCAAGCCAACGGGTAGGTGGAGGTTACGAACCGTACGCTACTCCACGGGTTTAAGACTAAGCTGGAGGACGCCGGGGGCCCTTGGGCTGACGAGCTCCCATCGGTCCTCTGGTCATATCGGACAACCCCGAAGGAACCAACGTGCGAGACACCCTTCAGCCTCTGTTACGGGACTGAGGCGGTGATCCCGGTCAAAATCGAGCTTCCGAGTCTCAGGGTGGAGGCTTTCGACCCACAAACCAACTCCCAGAAAATCAGGGACCACTTAGACTTGCTAGAGGAAGCCCACGATGCCGCCAAAATACGGACAGTAGCCTACCAACACCGAGTTATCCAGTACTATAATAAAAAGGTGAAATCCTGGCAATTCGACGTTGGGGACTTGGTCCTACGAGGCGTCGAGGCCACAGGCAAGCTAGCCGGCCGCAACAAGCTCTCTCCCAACTGGGAGGGACCTTTCCTTGTCTCCGCCGTCTTGCGAAACGGAGCATACAAACTCTGAAACCAAGACGGGAAGCTGGTCCCGCGAACGTGGAACGCGATCCACCTCAAGCGGTACTTCTAATAGGGAACCCAGGTACGCACTCACCCACTTGTGTGCATTCATCCACATGCTTATTTTAATTTGGTAAAATAAGAACTTTACTTAGCATATAGAATCCTAGTCTTTGTGTGCATACATATAAACTGCATTTGCCTTGCAGGTTAACCGGACCTAGACTGCCCCTAAGTCGAGAGGGTCTTCACCCTCTCGTTAAACCCTGGTCATCCAAGTGGCCCAGAAGTGGTCTGAAACCCTGGTCATCCAGGTGGCCCATGAGCGGTCTAAAATCCTGGTCATCTAGGTTGCCCATGAGCGGTCTAAAACCCTGGTCATCTAGGTGGCCCATGAGCGGTCTCTAACATTGGTCATCCAAGTGGTTCGTAAGCGGTCTAAACCCCGGTCATCCGAGCAGCCCGATAGCAGTCGTACTAAACCTTGGTCATCCAAGTGGCCCGATAGCGGTCAAAAATCTTAGGGGGCAAGTATAGCACACGCGATAACCTCCTCTCGGGGAGTAGCAACGTCAGTCAGTGATGGTCGAAGGGAGGAGCATTTCTCCTCCAACAGTGGCTGCCCAAGTCATCACTTGTACGGCGCCACCAGGCTGGTTAACACAACCACATGCATTACTCCTTAGTCAGCCAAGGACTTTACTCCTTAGGCGGTCGGCCAACCAAGTTGGCGGCCTAGTGCAACAATCCACACAAATACAAAAAGTAATAAAATTCAGTGGACACCAACTGGGGAAAATTCCCGTTTTATTGCATTTAATTGTGTTACATCAGTACAATAACAAAGAACAAAACACAAACGGCTGTCCATGGCTATCATGGGGGATCCCTTACAAGGTCTTCTTTCCGTTGCGCCGCTCTGTTGGATTGATTGATGAGTTCGGCTGGAAAATTGGGATCAATTAACCGCGCAATGCGCCCGCCGACATTGATCCCCTCCAACAGTCGTGCATGCATCATGCCTTCAAGCTCAATGGGACGGATGCGGAGGGTCAGATCATTCTCCAGGTCTGTAATCCGGTCAGCAAGCCGCTTCTTGACTTTATTATGTCGATCATCCTCCTCCCTCAAGCGGGCGACCTTGGCTTTTAACTCAGCGTTCTCTGCCTCCATGCTCGCCATGACAGCCTCAAGAGCAGCGGTCTGCTCACAGAGCTCCCCTCCAAAAGCAACCAGCCTAGCCTCCAACCAGACAATCTCTGCATCTCTATCCGCGATTATACGATCACGTTGCTCAACCTCCCAAGAGAAGGCAGAGATCAGCCTCCTTGACTGCACAAGACAACTGCGAAATGTAAGTTACAAATACGAGGAAAAAAGAAGCGCAAGGAGGCTATTACAGGAATCGTACTTCATAAATCTTCCTCAAGGGCCTCGCAGGCCTGGACTCTAGGCCTGGCCCGGTTGGCGGTGGACCGGATGATGATGGTCCAGGAGCATCCTCTCGCGTCAAGCTCGCCGCCGCCTCATCCAAAATGCAGTCCAGGAACGCATCAGTCTCGTCCATGGCGGCTGAGGGCTCCTCCCTTGCAAGCTCCGGAGCAGATGCAGCGGGCTCCTCTCTGGCAGCCTGTGGAGCAGCTGCTGGAGAGTCGAGGCCTACCATTGTCTCCACAGCAGAAGTCTGCGTAGCCATCTCTGGTTCACAAGCCGGCTCCTCCATGGACTCCATCCACGCAGCGCCTGGAGTCACCCTCGACGCTGGCTGCGCCAGGATTACTCCACCTGCCTCCGCCGGCCAATCTTCAAAAGTCTTCTCCATGCCTGCAGCACTACCAGATCCACTGTAGATCCCAGCGGTGACGTAATCAACGAGCGACGATGATGTCGAAGGGGTCTCTAGCACCGTCTCAGGCGGTGGGCCGAAAAATCCTCTGTCGATGTGTCGCTAACAGATGATTACGCCCCTGGACTCTCCGGGGTTGGCCATCCTTACTGGAGGCCTTGGTTTTTGAACCGAGGATGGCAGTCCCCAGTTAACTTTCTTGGACTCCGCCAGGAAAACGAAAAAATCCCGAGCAAAATCATCCGGATTCTCCGCTATTGCCTTCGTCAACCACGCGTAGGCCGCCGACTCCGACGGGGACGGCGTCCCAAAGTATGCCTCCAGAAACTTGCCCCATTCTTTCACGATGGGCCATTTATCCGCCACGCTCTTGAAGAAGAACTGATTTTTCCAGTTCTTCAGCGAGTCGTGAATGGCCTTGTTGATTTTTATTCCGGTGCGAAGGGAGAGCGATATACATTCTCCCCCCTGATTCACTTTAAACAAAACTCTAACGCCAGACATCCTAAATTTCTGACCAAGCTTACGGGCAAAGATGCACGTAGTGCAGAGATACCTTACGGTGTTAGCATGGAGCTGAGCAATGGGAACCCGTAGGGCCTTCATGATTGATTCCAACTCCTCCGGCAACGGCAGGCAGAGGCTGCTTCTCAGATGGGCCTCGTAAATAGTGATGTGCCCCTCCAGGGGAGCATAAGCTCTGTCGTTCAGGCCCAGCACTCTCCAGGCTATCTCCTTAGGAATGTTGAATTCGACCCACAGAGCTTTGATGTCGTTTTCTCTCAGAACGGATGCAAAATCGGCAGCGGAAGCCATGGTCACACAAGAAGTTAGCTTTTCCAAAGTTGGAATGAAGAAGACGACGGGTTGAAGGCGTAAGTGATTTCAAAAATACGGAAGGAAAACTTAAGCGCCACACATGAAACCCCTCATTAAGAACGGCGCCAGTCTTGTCACATGTCACCTCCCTACTTGATCCTGCAAAAGGACGAATCTTTAGCGTATTAATGGCCAGGATCTCCGTCCAACTAAAGTGAGACACGTGTCGCTTTCTGCCCTATGAACCGGCCAAAGGCTGGCAGGAAACGTTTCTAGAATTGGCCAAGACAGTCAACAGTTCTGGTGCTCCGGAATTAACAAGGATGGTCAACAGTTCTGATGCTCCGGAATTGACCAGGACGGTCAACAATTCTTGTTCTCCGAAATTGATCAGGACGGTAAATAATTCTGATTCTCCGGAATTGAGCAGGACGGTCAACAATTCTGGTTCTCCGAAATTGACCAAGACGGTCAATAATTTCGATCAAACTCTCCTTCACGCCTATCATGAGACTCCATGGGACCCTCTGGGCAATAAGGGGCATCCCATCATGAACATACTGGAGCCCAGGCATCTGGCCACCAGCATGGGGGGGTTAGTGATGGGTATACCATTACTGGGCTGGCCCCAAAAGTCAATGGAGGCCCAGAACGATTGTCAACACTCTAACGGCCCAGTTGAAAAATAGGCCCAAAAGCTGAAAAGCCCAGAACAGTCAACGTAGGCGTTGACCGTCCGGGCGGCCAACTCTCTAGCAGACGGTCAACTCAAACGTTGACCGTCCGTATTATACGCATTAGGCCCAAATAGGCTTTTCTACAGTAATGGGCCTGGTCCACTCAGGCCCACGGCCCACCAGGCGGCTAATAACAGACATCCTCCACAATGGCGGCCAACACGCACGCAGACGGTCAACTCAAACGTTGACCATCTGTATTTTGCACATTGGGCCCTAAGAAGCCCTTCTACAGTGACGGGCATGGCCCGTTTAGACCCACAAATCATCAAAAGATCAGCAACAGCTTTCCAAGGATATTTCACGATCCCAACTGGCACCTAAAAGGACATTAGCAATATTGGCGCCTCCCATATAAGGAAGGCGCCAGATTTTCTCTAAATATTTGCCAGCCCAGGCTTTCTAACGGTAACATGCACAGAAGAAAAGCACCCGATTTGGAAAGATGTTGGCCACCTCAGAAGGAAACTATCTTACATGATTTGGCAACTGGCGCCGGCTCCTAAAGGAAAGCCAGCCAACAGATCACGGAGGCAATCCCTCCTTCCAAAGAAGGAGGATCGCCCTCTCCACCATAAAAGAAACCCTAGATTCACCATCCAGCGCATGCTTTCTTCAACACTTCCAATTGCACACGCTTCCACTTACGCTTTCAACCACCCTCTCAATTGCATACGATCTCTGCAATACGAACGAGTGCTCTCAGAGATCTGCCTTCTCTGCCACCAACATTCTCCAAAAATTCTAAGGTAACAAGCGAGCCCTCACGGCCGTTTACTGCCTTCCCACCTTCCAGATTCAAGAAGACCTCACGTCTCTCTTACATCTGGAACAAACACTCTTTCTATATCTCTCTCTCTTAATTTCAGTTTCTTTCTCTCGAAGACTGTTTTTACTGACTTGAGCATCGGAGTATTTTCGGTGGGACAACTTTCCGTCGACACACTGACCTCCTGTTCTGTTTAGTGGTGTGCAGGATCCAACTCAGGAAACGGAGCCGGAGTCACGACAAGGGGATCATCCGAATCTGTTCGAAGTTCAGATCCAGAGACGCATCAAATATATATTAATAAATATTAATAATACTTAGT
>JAODPA010060873.1:0-11176 GCA_025585075.1 Nepenthes mirabilis
AAGAAGAAGAAGAAGAAGAAGAAGCTGTCAATTTGAGTTTATAATAGTAATTCATATTATATTATGATTATCAAGCTTTGAATTATCAAAAGTATACTGAGTCTTATTTGTCTGCAAGTTTTGGCACACCAGTTTGGAATTTGTTTTCCTCACATGGTAAAGTTTGAAAATAGAAAATTACTGAAAATATTCCTAATTTCTTACCTTTAATAATTTTATCATAAATTTTTTTATTCCAATTTTAAATTTTATTTTGATATCTTTTTTTCTCTATGTGATGCGTACCTGGATCCGATTTCGAATAGATTTGGGTTCACTTGATCGTTTTGATCCGGCTCCATTTATCGAATCTGAACCCTGCACACCACTACAACAAATAAGAAGTTAAGTGTCAACGGGATATTATCCCACCGAAGACACTTCGACGCTCAAGTCAATAATAAACCTTCGAATTACAAGAAGGTAACTAGAAATGTAATTTGAGATAGAGAGGGAGATTGAGATAGGAAGGAGTGTTCGCTTTCAGATGTAAGAGACGTTCTTATGACTCGTCGAGAGCACAATTTTTCGACTCAATATTCACGAGGAACAAGTAGGCCACCAAGTCCTGTAAGCATGGAAACTTAAATGAACGGATCTCGGGGAGTGGTTGAAGCCTCTGGAATCTGAATGTTTGGAGTGAGATTATTGTAGTAAGTAATTGCGTACTTAGGAATGAGCGTTAGTATGCTCAAGGATTTCTCCGTCGTAGTTCTTTGTTGTCTTTCTTTTTCCTCTCTCCACAGAATGGAGATTCTATGGGATTATATAGATGGTGGCATGGCGACCTCCTCTGGCCAAGAAGGCGTGATTCCTGTATCGTATTGGGTGGCCTTCCTTAAGCAAGAAGGCCTGACTAGTGCATTTTGTTGCGGTCATTTCCTTTCTGAGTGGGTAACGGTTCTCCAGATTATTTGTATTCCTTCTGTACTTCTGTACCGTTAGAGTCCATTGTAGGCAGAAAGAGAGAATCTAGCGCCTTCCTTATGGGAAGGGCGTCGAATCTATTGATGCCCTCCTTAGCGGAAATTGGCTTCAAGGAAGGTGTGAAATCAGGGAAAGGGACTATTGCTTGTCGTGTATGGAAACTTCTGCCAAATTGGGCCTGGCCCATATTAGGTTTTTATTTTTTCACAGCCTACAACTACAATACTTTCGGTCAACAAAAATGTTCAGCATCTTGAGGGAGCGCGTTGTCCGCCTAGTTAGCGCTTCATACGGCTAACGCTAGCGTTGACCGTCTAAATGCGCATCTGGGCTTTTCTAGATTTTGGGCCATTTTTTCTATTGGGCCTGCCTACTATGGGCTTACCCATCACTAGCCCCTCATGCCGGTGGTTTGGATTCTGACCTTCGGTATATTCATGATAGGATGCGCATGTCTTTTGCTGACGGTGACAGAGTCATTGCCCGTCTAAAGAGGAGCCTGGAGTACTTCCAAAATATTGACCGAATTTATTGACCGTTTTTGGAAAATTTCTAGGCAACTTGGAGAAGGAAGCGTTGGCCATTAGTTGTCCTGTCAGAAAAAGTGTGTCACGTGTCTCCATGCGGTATGTTCAGGATCTCAGTATTTAATGAGCTGAAGGATCTGATTCGACGGCTCCCATTTGGGGAAGCGATGCGCGGCAATAATGATGGCGCATGCTTTTGAGGCGGTTTTGTGTTCACACTAGCCTTTAAGTTATCCGTTCGTTTCACTTTGAATTTCTCAGCGCCTTCCTTTGCTTCTTCGTCTTTCTTAACCCGTAGGAGAGAAAAAAAAACCCTAACTGATTTTCTGATCATGGGCTCTGTCATCGATATTGCCTTCGTCCTAAGAGAGAATGACCTAAAGGTATTGTACATGGACTACAATATCCAAAAGGAGATTGCCTACTGTGTTCCTGGGAAGGACGACAGGGCATTCCTGCCACCTACGGGCTTCGTGACCATATAGGAAGCCTATTTGAGGAGTGGGCTCTATCTTTTAATTCCCGACAGGCTAATATCGATTTTTTGGGTGCTTCGGGTCCCCATTGCTCAGTTCCACACCAACGCCATCCGATATCTGTGTTCCCTCTGCATATTCCTCTGTTAATACTCGAGGCTGTTGACGATGTCAATATTTAGAGGGCTCTTCAAGCTTAACCAGGGAGCAAAGTGGATTTCTCTATCCCCACGCAGCGGTCTTAAGATAAGTACCGTCGTATACGACTCTCTAAAGAATTAGAAGAACCGATTCTTCTTCATTAGCATGGGTGAGTCCTAGCCCTTGCCCAGGGAGTGGGGCCAGGTTCCTGACGTGTATACGAGGGCGCTTTCTGAGGTTGAGACGACGTCCCTGTATTGACTCGTCAAACTCATCGTGGATAACCTTGAAAATTTTCGGAGAGACCACTTGGTCTCTCATGTTAAGACCAAGAAGGTCAAGTGAGGGCCTCCCTCTCCCATCCAGAAATTCAAGGTTCCACCGCCAGAGGTCCTACAGGGGAAGAAGAGGAAAAAGAGCTTTATCATAGATCCTCGCTCGTCTGACGCCAGTCACTCTAGTCCAAGGCAAAATTGGGCGACCGCGGTGGCGCCTTTTTCATCGTTTTCTGGGCCAGACTATCTCTCCACTAGGCACTTTGTGGGTGTAGGCGCCGCTTCTGGGATTGAAGCGGAGTTGGCTTTAGAGGCCTATGACGCTAGGTTAAATGCCAGGGCGAGCGGCAGTGATGTTCTCGCGCAGCTTGCACTGGTGGAGTTGACTCCGGATCCATCTATCGGAGCGCTTGGACCACAGGAGCTATCCGTTGGATCACCTGCTGTGGAACTGCCAATTGAGTAGCAGGAGTCTATTTTGGAGCCTCCCACTGTTCCCGAGGAGACAACCAAGATGGATGATATTTCAGAGGAACCGTTGGAGGAGCTCTTGGCAGAGATCGCTGCCAGCCCTGACCACGAGGGCCCTATTCCTTGTTCGCCGCCTTTGGCACCGGGTCTGGGCGCCAGACGAGACAGACTAACACAAAAAATTTGGGCGGCATAAATTCTGTTGCTTGCCTTCTCTTTGAGTTTGCCTTTTCTAACTCCTCTTTTTTTTGTGTGTGCAGGCTAATAAGGTCACGGGTACAGTCGCCAAGGCACTTAAGCAGAGAGACCGGGTGATCTCTGATAGGAACATGGAGATCACCTGACTTGATTTTAAACTGGAGGATCTGGGGGCGGAGTATCAAGAGGACTCAGCTACCCTGGAGTTTGTCTTGGCTGGCATAGAGGCGGAGAACGAGAACCTGAAAGCAGAGAACACTCGTCTGAAGGAGGAAAACGAGCGGGTTAAGGGGTGCCTCAATCAGCTCGTAGGGCAAATGGCCGCCCTGGGGAATGATCTAAGCCTCCGTATTCGTCCTCACGATGTTGCAGACATAATGTTGTCATGGTTGTAGGAAGGGATCAACATTAGTCGGCGTATTGTGTGGCTGGTTGATCCTGACTTCCCTGTGGATCTCATCAACTTGTCCAACCGGTTAGCGCAGCACCGTGACAGCCTCGTGGGGGAGCCACGGGACAGACAAGGGCTACCACCGCCCCCTTAATTTTTGGTGATTGTAATTTTTTCTTTTTGGTACAATTATGTAAATGTACTTTACCATAGTCAATAATACGAGCAACTTTGTGCATGTCGCATGTTTTTGCCGTTTTTATACCTGCTTTTTGCTTGTATTTTGTTCCTTCGCAGTTTTGGGCGATCAACTGGGCTAACTTCCTATGAGTTGGCTGCCCGCTTTATTTTGAGTATTCATAGCGTTTCCAGATGAGTGGAGTCCTTGGGTGTGTTTTCTAGGCCGTCACTTGTATTAAGCCGGCTTAGTATTCGCCTGTGAGTAAAGTTTGGTGGCACTGCCCAAATGCAGATTTGGACGGCCAACTTTGGTGAAGCGTTTTACTCCGATCGACCATCGTTGACTGACCACGCTATCTCTTTGTGAAGGAGGTTGTCGCGTGTGCCGCCCTAGCCCCCTAAGATTTTTTGACCGCTAATGGGCCACTTGGATGACCAAGGTCTAGATACAACCATTCATGGGCCACCTGGATGACCAGAATTTAGTTACGACCACTCATGGGCTACCTGAATAACTAGGGTTTAGATACGACCACTCATTGGCCGTCTAGATGACCAGGGTTTAGTTACTACCACTCATAGGTCACCTGGATGACCAAGGTTTAGTAACGAGAAGGTTCAGATTCTCCCGACTTAGCGGCAGCCTAGGTTGTTAGAACCTACAACAAGAATCATACATATATGCACACCAAATAAAAGAAAACACAACATGCTAAAGGGAATATTTGTTTTGCTAATTGAAACGCGCATACAAATAATTACATACAATTATACAGAATACCTACATGGGTCCTTATTAAAAGTAGCATTTGAGGTGGATCACGTTTCACGTCCATGGGACCAACTTCCCACCCTAGTTTCGGAGTTTGTATGCTCCATTTCGCATGACGGTGAAGATTAGAAAAGGCCCTTCCCAATTTGAGGAAAGCTTATTCCGGCCAGCCACCTTTCCCGTGGCCTCGATGCTTCAGAAGATCAAGTCTCCAACATTGAACTGCCACGCTTTTACCTTTTTGTTGTAGTAGCAGACGATTCGGTGTTGGTAGGCCGCAATCCACACTCTGGCGGCATCGCAAACTTCTTCTAGCAAGTCTTGGTGTTCCCGAATTTTCTGGGAGTTACTTTGTAGGTGAAAAGATTCTACCCTAAGACTTGGAAGCTTGATTTTGACCGGGATCACTATTTCAATCCCGTAGCAGAAGCTAAAGGGTGTCTCACGCGTTGGTTCCTTTCGAGTTGTCCAGTAAGACCAGAGGACTGAGGTGCGCTCATCTTCCCAGGAGCCCCCTACGTCCTCCAGCTTGGTCTTAAGCCCATGGAGTAGCGTTCGGTTTATGATCTTCACCTGTCCATCCGCTTGGAGGTACGTCACCGAAGTGTGGACCAACCTAATTTCAAGACTGGTGCAATACTTGGTGAAATATTTTTCCAAGAATTGAGTCCTGTTGTGAGTCACAATGACTTCTGGAACGCCAAATCTGCTGATGATATTCTGGCGAACGAACTCAAGAGTGTTGTGTTCTGTAATCTTGGCCAACGGGACGGCCTCGACCCACTTTGTGAAGTAGTCGATGCCTGTCATGATGAACTTTCTTTGCCTAATTGCAATGAAAAATGGGCCAAGAATGTCGAGCGCCCATTGCGCAAAGGGCCACGGCGCCTAAAGGAATTTCAGTTCGACAAACGACTGGTGGCAAAGGCTGCCATGGAGCTGGCAACTTTCACACTTTTTTACAAACTCGAGTGCACCCTTTTTCATCGAAGGCCAATAGTAGGCTTGCCGCATGATCTTAAATGCTAGGTTTTTGCCGCCGACATGCGATCCGCAAATCTCAATGTGCACTTCGCCGAAGACGTAGTCAGCTTCTTCAGGGGTTAGGCAACGGAGGTATGGAGTCGAGTAACCGGGGTGATACAACCGCCCGTCGTCTATGGTGTACCAGCCGGCCATTCTCTTTATCCGCCTGACCTCCTTTACATCTTCTAGTAATGTTTCGTCCGCTAGATATCTCAGGTAGGGTGTCATCCAGTTTTTCGTCCTGAAAATCTACATTGCCTCCTATTTCTCTATACTGGGAGCGTTTAGAGCCTCCTTCATATCCCTCGAGTACTGTTCTGAATTTTTGACCGCTGTTGCTCTTGCCAGTTGATCGGCCTTCCAATTTTCAATTCTGAAAACATGGACCAGGATTAGCTTGTCGAAGCTACAGGTGGCCTCCTTTGCCCTGGTCAAGTATTTGGCCATGTGTCGGTTGCTTGCTTCAAAGTTCTCATTAACCTGGTTGACGATTAGTTCAGAGTCGCTATAAACAGCCAGTCGTTTGGTTGAGCACTCTTTTGCTAACCTTAACTCGGCTAATAGGGCTTCGTATTCGATAACATTGTTGGTAGCCGGGAAGTCGAGTCTAAGGGAGTATTTCACCACAAACCCATCAGGGATCGTGAGGACCATCCCAGCTCCACTGCCTATGTCTATAGATGATCCATCTACGTGGAGCACCCATTCTGGAGCCTCCACGTGCTATTCTACGTTCTCTGGAGGCTCCTCTTCAAGAATTGGGGTCGTGGTCTTGACAATGAAGTCGGCTAGAGCCTGTACTTTTATGGAAGGCCTAGGTCGAAACTCGATATCGAACTCGCCCAATTCGATATCTCACTTTACCAATCGTCCAAAAATATCAGGTTTTTGGAGAATGCTCTTCAGAGGCTGGTCGATGAGAATTATGATGCGGTGTGCCTGAAAGTAGGATCTTAGTTTTCGTGTGGAGAATATGAGAGTTAAGGCCAACTTTTCTGTGCGCGGGTAACGCGTCTCCGGGCCGGTCAATATTTTGCTCACGTATTTGATCGCCCATTGGGTATCAGAATCCTGGCATACGAGGACGGAGTTGAGAGACATCTCTGAACCGATAAGTAGAGGTATAGCTCTTCTCCGACCTTGGGCGGCGTTAGTAACGGCGGGCTAGCCAAATATTGCTTCAACTGATTAAAGGCCGCTTAGCAATCTACCGTCCATTGGAACCCATTTGATTTTGTTCCACTTAGAGCCTTAAAGAATGGTTGATACGTGTCACCAAACTTCACTAGAAAGCGGGACAAAGCCGCTAATCGTCTAATCAGTCGCTGGATATCCTTAATGCTACGTGGGGGAGACATGTCCACGAGGGCCTTGATTTTCTCTGGGTTTGCCTTGATCCCTCGTTGGGAGACGATGAAACCCAGAAATTTTTCTAAGGCTACCCCGAAGACGCACTTAGCCTGATTTAGCTTCATTTGATACTCACGGAGTGCCCCAAACGACTTTGTCAGGTCACGGATATGGTCGCTTGTGGTTCTGCTCTTGATGGGCATGTCGTCAACATAGACTTTTGTATTGCGGCCGATCTGTTTCTCAAACATTTTGTTTACCAGCCGTTAGTAGGTAGCTCCTACGTTTTTCAATCCAAAGGGCATCACCTTATAGCGGTAAGTCCCCTGATCCGTTATAGACGAGGTATGCTCTTTATCCTCCGGACTCATTCGGATCTGCTTATAGCCTGAATAGGCATCCATGAAGCTCAACAGCTCATATCTAGACGTCGAGTCCACCAACAGGTCAATCATGGGTAAAGGAAAACTGTCTTTTGGGTAGGCTTTGTTAACGTCGGTGAAATCGACGCACATTCGCCACTTCCTACTACTCTTCTTTACTAGGATTACATTGAAGAGCCAATCGGGATATTGGACCTCTCTGATGAATCCGGCATCCAACAGTTTCTTTACTTCCTCTCGGATGGCGACCAACTTTTCTACCGAATGATTTGTCTGCTTCTACCTGACGAGCTTTCGGTCCTTGTCGAGGCCTAACTTGTGGACAATTATCTGGACCGGTATTCCAGGCATGTCAGCGGGAGTCCATGGGAAGATGTCAGTGTTCTGTCGTAGGAACGTGATCAGTTTGTCGCGCAGTGCACCGGTGAGTGAGTCGCCGATCCGTATGCACTTTTCTGGATCCTCCAGATTTAGTGGGACTAGATCAGTTGCCTCACTAGACTGCGCCTACTGCAAGGTCATTTCGGTCAAGTTCTCCCACCACTCTGGTGTTGTCGTTAGGAGCAATTTGGGATATGTAGCATGTCCGTCCGGTGACTTAGTCACCCAGTACTTCGCCCACGCTGTATAGCGTTGGAAATTTTATTTTGAGGTGTGGTATTGAAGTGACGGCCCAAAACGCTATTTGGCACGGCCGGCCCAGTATAGCGTTATATATAGAGGGTAAGTCGACTATCAATAAGGTAAGTGTACGACTTGCCGTTTTTGGATACGTTCCTAGGGTGACTTCTAATCGGATCGTCCATTGGACGGGCACCGGTTCGTTGTCAAGACCGTACAACGAGCCTCCGGCCGGTTTTAATTGACTCCTTGTCAAACCAAGTTTAAAAAATGCAACGAGATAGAGCAAATCGTAAGAACTTTCATTGTCAATGAATACTAGTTTCAACTTGTAGTTGACGCTACCGTCGAAAATGAGTATAGATACAACAATGGGGTCTGCATGGGGAGAAACTACATGTGCCTGGTCGCTGTCACTAAAACTAACGACGGTGTCAGTAGTGTGTTATTTCTTCCTCCCAATTTGCTGATCCTTGTTGTCAGTCGGTTTCTTGATCGGTCGGGTGGTGATCATGTTGACCACTCCTACCGTAACCCGATTTCATGGAAGGGAAGACCCCGATCCTTCTCCACCCGTAATGTCAGAGCTCTGACCAGGGCCCTTAACAAACCTGGTGAGGTTGCCCCCTCTGATCAGCTCTTCAATCTCCCGTTGTGGAGTGTTCGAGAGATCGATGAAAATCGCAGTATTTGGACGGATTTCCTCCCTCCGCCTTCTTAAGTTGTTTTGGCCACTTAAGGAACTTCTCCCCAATGATCTACATGAGGACGTTCGAATGCGTATCAGTCAATGGCGTTAGGCTGATGGGCCTGTAGTCATTGCGCTCTGGTAGTCCAATCTTGTGGTGCTTTCTGCGGGAGTGATCGCCCCCGTTGTATTTTCTCTTTTCTTCAGTTGGAAAAGAGTGAGGCTGTTCGGTCTGGTTTGGACGTTTAGCCTCGTTGGCCTCCTCTGCTGCCGTGTAGGCCCTGGTGATAGATTTCGCTTCTTGAAATGTCTGCGGGTTCTTATGTACCAGGTGCCTGAAGAAGTCTCTATGTGCCAGTGCCGAGATGAAACTGCCTAGTTTTATTTCCTCCGTGAGTCGGGGGATCCACCTAACTTTTGCCACGAAGCGATCCAAGAACTTCCGCGGGTTCTCCCCATGCTTCTGCTTGATGTGTGACAGATGCCAATATTGCTTTTCTTCCCTACGGCTGGAGGCATACTGGGACAAGAAAAGAAATATAAACTCCTGAAAACTTCAGATTGAGTCCGAGGGGGGATAATGGAACCAGATGCGCGCGTCCCTTTTTATGGTGAACAGGAAGCAACGGCACATGGTTACATCCTCCAACTTGTAGACCCAGATGGGTGCGAAAGTGGGTGAGATGATCAACGGAATCAGCACTCCCATCGTACGAGTTAAGGGCTAGCATTTTAAATTTTGCCAGCATGGGACAGTTTAAGATCTCCGCTATGAAGGGAGATCTGTCGATATTCGCTGCGTGCTCATCGTTTTTGAACACACGGTTCCATATCTTTTCTAGCCTCGGATCTGCTTGAATGACATTATCAGATCTTTTGGAGTTGAGATATGTCCTCAACTCTGTTCTTTCTCTGGCTTGTCCATTAGCCGGGCGGCTGCTATCACCGATAGATCTAACTGCCCGGGAGGCTCCCTCCATAGCCTGGGGCCCAGATATTACGCGTGAGTATATAGGGTTCCTTCGTTCCGGACTTTCCTCTAGGGTAGTACTGATTCCCAGCTCATCACGCCTTGAACGGCTTTGAGCATGTGAGGACTCCGGCACGGGAACGTTGGTTAGCCTTCCAGGCCTTTGGGACAAAACTTTCTTTCTTTGGCCTCCTCGTCTAGATGCCGGTGCGGGGGCCTCCACCGGTGCAACCCCCAACTACGCTTGCTCCTGGTGGGAGCAGAGTATTTGAAGCATCCTATCAGTGTTTAACATATGCTCCGCTAGGTTTTGAAAGAAAGACGCCGGAATCCCGCCGGCTACCCCACGGCGTGGTCCTGGTTTGGCGAGGCCACATCTCGGGTTGGCTCGGTTGCTTGCCCCCTTGTGTTCACCATTTCGATTGAGGGTATTAGTTGAAAAGGGCTTTTGGGAAACGTAGCTGGCTCTTTGTAAACGTTTCCCACAGATGGCGCCAATAATGCGTACCTTGATCCAATTTCGAATAGATTTGGGTTTACTTGATCGTTTTGATCTGTCTCCGTTCATCAAGTCTGAACCCTACACACTACTATAACAAACAAGAGGTCAAGTGTCGGTGAAATGTTGTCCCACCAAAGATATTTCGACGCGCAAGTTAGCAATAAGCCTTCGAATTACAAGAAGGTAATTAGAAATATAATTTGAGGTAGAGAGGGTGATTGAGGTAGGAAGGAGTGTTCGCCTTCAGATGTAAGAGGCGTTCTTGTGACTCGTCGAGAGTACAGTTTCCCAGCTCAATGTTCACGAGGAACAAGCGGGCCACCAAGTCCTGTAAGCGTGGAAGCTTAAATGGACAAATCTCGAGGAGTGGGTGAAACCTCTGGAATCTGAAGGCTTGGAGTGGGATTATTGTAGTAAGTAATTGCGTGCTTAGGAATGAGCGTTAATATGCTCAAGGATTTCTCCGTTGTAGTTCTTTGTTGTCATTCTTTTTCGTCTCTCAACAGAATGGAGACTCTGTAGGGTTATATAGATGGTGGCAGGGCGACCTCCTTTGGCTAAGAAGGCGTGATCCCTGTATCGTATTGGGCGGCATTCCTTAAGCAAGAAGGCCTGACAGGTGCATTCTGTTGGGGTCATTTTCTTTTTGAGCAGGTAACAGTTCTCCAAATTATTTGTCTTCCTTCTATGCTTCTGTTACTATTAGAGTTCATTGTAGGCAGGAAGAGAGAATATATTGTCTTCCTCATGGGAAGGGCGTCGAATCTGTTGATACCCTCTTTAGTAGAGATTAACTTCAAAGAAGGCGTGAAATTAGGAAGAGGGACCGTTGCTTGTCGTGTACGAAAACGTCTGCCAAATTGAGTTTGGCCTATATTAGGTTTTTATCTTTTCACGGCGTGCTACTACAGTGCTTTCGATCAACAGAAATGTTGACCGTATTGAGAGAGCGCGTTAGCTGCCTAGTTGGCGCTTCATACGGTCAACGCTAGCATTGACCGTCTAAACGCGCATCTAAATTTTTTTTAATTTTGGATCATTTTTTTTATTGAGCCTGCCTGCTATAGGCTTACCCATCACTATATAAAATATAATAATTTAGATTTGTCATAAAAAACCAAAGTCTATACTTATTTTAAATTTTTTGATGACACATGCATATTACCATAGGTCTAAAAAAAATGATCTATTTAACCAAATTTGTAAACAAAATTCTTTGATTAAAAATAATAAAAAATT
>JAODPA010060884.1:0-11176 GCA_025585075.1 Nepenthes mirabilis
ATTATTAATGCATAATAACAATAATAATAGTAGTAATAATACGTAATAATAATAATGATGTGTCCTTAGATCCGAATTTTGAACAGATTCAGGCTGATCCGCTTGTTTGGTTTCGACTCTATTCACTGAGTTTGAATCCTACACATCATTAAAATGAACAGGAGGTCAGTGTGTCAGTGAAAAGTTATCCCACCGAAAATACTCGACACTCAAGTCAATAAACAGCCTTCAAAATCTGGGACGGTAACTGAAAATGAGAATTGAAGGAGAGAATGTAAGAGTGTGTAGGTTTTCAGATAAAAGAGAGGCAATGTCGTCTCTTGAATCTGGATGGTGGGTGAAAGTAGTAGGCGTCTGTCAACAGGAAGAGCGCCTGTACGCCTTTGATTGGTGTTCTTTCTCTCAGCTCGTTAGGTCGCTTTGCAGAGAGAGAGTACGAGATCGTTGTGGACTGCATAGTCGAGAGCGTATGTTTGTGCCGTAGAGAGCGCAATAGTAGGCATTGTGTGAATAGTTATTTGCATGCCCTGAGCAAAGACCCTAGGGTTCATTTTAAAGGCGGCAGGGTGATCTTCCTTGGTTGGAAGGTGTGATCCCCTGCGCCATGTTTAGGTGGCCTTCCTTGTGAGGAAGGCACGCATTGTCTAATTAGCTGAGATTATTTCCTTATCTGGCGGGTAGCGGCTTTTCAAATTTTCTACTTTCCTTTCAAGTATATTACTGTTGAAAGACTCCACTTGGTAGGAATTGACAAAATCTGGTGCCTTCCTTATGGGAAAGGCACCGATCTTGTTAACGTCCTTTTTGGAGCTGGTTGGATTTATGAAAGGCGCAGAGTTGGAAAAGAGCTGTTGTTAACCGCCTGCTGGAGCGTGGGCTCAAGTGGGCTAGGCCTGTCAAAAGCCTTTTTATTCTTAGCCTGTTACTACAGTGATTCTGGTCATTGCACGGGTTGATCGTCCTTAGTACGAGTAGGCCGCCCGCCTATGCCTCAGTCGGTTAACGCTGGCGTTGACCGTTTGACGCGTGTTTGGGCCTTTCAGGAAATCGGCTCTCATTTCCTGTTGGGCCAATGTTGACCATCCAACAATGGATCTGGGCAGCCTTTGATTATTGGGCCAGCCCATTTACAGTACACCCATCACTAGCCCCCCCATACCGGTTGCCAGAATTTTGGCCTCCGACATATTTATGATGCGATGCTCCTCACTGTCCTTTGCTGCTCGAAAATTCTAGAGAACTCCACGAAAGGGTGATGCGTTGACTGAATCTATTGACCGTCATGGTCAGATTCGGGGAAAAAAGTTGACCGAATTTGTTGACCGTCATTGATCAGATCCGGAGAAGAAAATTGACCGAATCTGTTGACCATCTATGGTCAGATCCAGAGAAGAAAGGTTGACCGAATCTGTTGACCGTCTTGGTTAGATCCGGAGAAGAAAGTTGACTGGATCTATTGACTATCTTTGGTCAGATCCGAAAAAAAAAGTTGACCGGATCTGTTGACCATTTTTTACCAGATTTCGGAGAACTTTATATGAGCCATGAGTGACCTAAGGCCATTAGTCGGCCTGTCAGGTTAAAAGTGGACACGTGTCTTCACACGGTTGAACTATTATCCCAGCCATTAATGCCTCAGAAGATTTTGCTTCAAAAGAGGCCCATTCGAGATGCGACACGTGGCAGGAATGATGGCGTGCCTTCTCGAGGACGTTTAAGACGTTTCACCCGTTGCCGTATAAGTTTCCCTCCTCTACACTTAGTATTTTCCACGCCTTCTGCTCTACTCCTTTGTCTTCAACCCGTTTTCATTCCAAAGAGAAAATCATAATCCTTCTGTAAATATGGCTTCGACCTTTGTTGCCGATATCCCTTCTGTTCTCCGAGAGAACGACGTAAAAGAGTTGTGCATTGAGTTCAACATCCCCAAAGACATCATGTGGAGGGTTCCAGACAAGGACGACAGGACCTTCTCTCCGCCGATGGGACACGTAATGGTGTATGAGGCCCACCTAAGGAGTGGTCTCCGTCTTCCTCTTCTGGACGACTTACAGTTGATTCTCCAGACTTTGCGTGTTCCCATCGCCCAACTCCACGCCAATACTATACGGTATATTTGCACATTTTGTATCTTTCTCCATAAGCATTCTAGACAGTTAACGATATCTATGGTGAAGGGACTGTTCAAGATAAACCAGGAAGGAGAGTGGATTTCTCTGGTTCCACGTACTGGCCAAAAGGTTAATACGGCCATCTATGACTCACTGAAGAATTAGAAGAACCGGTTCTTCTTTGTGAGGGTGACTGAGACCTGGCCCCTGGCAAAAGATTGGAGCCAGGTGTTGGAGGTCTATACGGGGACGCTGTCTGTGGCGGAGACGATGTCCTTGGAGTGGTTGACCAAACTGTTCATGGCCCATCTCTCTAAGTTCAAGAGAGATTTCTTAGTCTCTAAGGTAGAGACCAAAAAGGTGAATTAGGGACCGCCTTCCCCCATTCAGAAGTTCAAGGCTCCGCCACCGGCGGTTATGATGTGACTGGAGGAGTCCAGGGGCCTGTTCACCCATCCCTTCCGACTGACGACGACTTCATCAGCCCAAGAGGATGGCTGTGGAGACGCCCTCCTCATCGTTTTCGGGGCCCGACTATATAGCTGTCGGGATTTATGACGGTCCTGGTAGCTCCACCGAGATGGAGAAGACATTTGAGAACCTGCCGAAAACTACGGTCAAAGGAGTTATTTTGGCGCAGCCTGCGTCATAGGTGGTTCTTCGAGCGGCGCCGATGAAGATTTTATCAGAGCCAGCCTGTGAGCCGCTGGCGGAGGTGTAGGAGCCGTCAGTTAGCTCACCAACTATGCAGCTACCAGTTGAGTAGCCGGTGATTGACCTTGATCCTCCTGCGGCTACAATGGAGGCTGTTGTTGGGGAGCTTGCTGCCGCCATGGATGACATTGATGAGGGGCTCCTGGAGGACATCCTGGTGGAGGCCGCCGCCAACTCTGCTCATGAGGGCGTTGCTTCAAGCCCGCTGCCGCTGGAGCCAAACTTGGAGGCCAGACCTGATAGGCCCGCACGGAGAGTCTGGGAGGTATAACTTTCTGTGATACTTTCTGCATAACTTCTCCCTTAAAGTCTCTGACTTGCTTTATCATTTGGTGCAGAAGGAGAAAGTGCTGGATGCTGTGGCAAAGGCGATTGACTTGCGGGATTGGGTAATTTCTGACAGGGAGGCAGAGATCGCCTGGCTAGACGCGAAGCTGGCAGCTTTGAGGGCGGCGCACCGGTTGGATGCCGCTGTCTTGCAGACCGTTTTGGCCGATACAGAGGTCGAGAATGCTAGTCTGAAAGAGGAGAATGCTTGGTTGCAGGAGGAGAACGAGGATATCATCGGACGTCTTAGCCAGCTTGGAGGGCAGCGGACGGAGCTGGAGAATCGCCTGAGCTTTCGGATACGCCCCCACGAGATTGAGCAGCTGATGTGGTCGTGGATGTGGGAAGGGGTCAATATGTGTCGACGTATCGCGCGGCTTACTGACCCTAATTTTCCGGTGGACCTACTTAATATGTCAAAAAGGTTCGCCCAGACCCACAAAAGTCTCGTGAGGGATCCGCGAGACGGTCAGGCGCCGCCTCCTTAGCTTTTTGTCGATTTTTGGTCTTCCCTCTGTATCATGTAAGATGTAATACATTTGAAAGTAATAAAATGAGAATTCTCCCACTTTATGTCTATTTCTTCTTACTACTTTAAGCTTACATGTTTGTTGTACTGGACGGCCAACTCAGTTGGCTGGCGGCTATTGCATTACTGCCAAAGGATTGAAATCTTTGGGTTTTTTTTGTAGGCGGATGTGTGTGTGTTAGCCGGCCTAGTAGTGGCGGATTGTGAGTGAAGCCTGGTAATGCTACCCAAGTGCTGACTTTGGCAGCCAGCCTTAGAGAAGAATTTTTCTCCCTTCGACCATCGTTGACTGATCATGCTATCTCCTCGTGGAGGAGATCGTTGCGTGTGCTGCATTAACCCCCTAAGATTTTGACTGCTAACGGGCCACTTGGATAACCAAGGTTTAGATTCGACCACCTATGGCCGCCTGGATGACCAGGGTTTAATACGACCGCTAACGGGCCGCTCGGATGACCAAGGTTCGTACTAGACGTCTTATGGGCCACCTGGATTGCTAGGGTTTAAATACGAATGCTAATGGGCCGCTTGAATGACCGAGGTTCATGTTCAACCACTTATGGCCCGCTTGGATGACCAGGGTTTAGTAACGAGAGGGTGAATACTCTCCCGACTTATGGGCAGTCTAGGTCGGGTAACCTGCAAAGCAAACACACACATATATATATGCACACAGAAAAAAGAAGGCAATATGCTAAGGAAACGCTTATTTTGACTAATTAAAACAAGCAGGCGAATGCTTGGACTCAATAATGCAAGTACATACCTGGGTCCCTTATTGAAAGTAGCGTTTGAGGTGGATCGCGTTCCATGTTCATGGGACCAACTTTTCGTCCTGGTTCTGGAGTTTGTACGCTCTGTTTCGCAGGACGACGGAGACTAGGAAATGCCCTTCCCAACTAGGGAAGAGCTTGTTGTGGCCAGCCAACTTGCCTCTGGTCTCGACATCGAATTATCGCACCTTTATCTTTTTGTTGTAGTATCAGGTAATTCAATATTGGTAGGCCACCATCCTTATTCTAGCGGCGTTGCAGGCTTCCTCCAACAAGTCTAGGTGTTCCTGAATTTTTTGAAAATTATCCTGTGGATCAAACGATTCCACCCTAAGACTTAGAAGCCCAATTTTGATTAGGATTATTGCTTTAGTCTCGTAACAGAGATTGAAGGGTGTCTCGTGCATTGGTTCTTTCAGGATAGTCCGGTAAGACCAGAGAACTGAGGGGTGCTCGTCTACCTAGGAGCCCCCTGCATCTTCCAACTTGGTCTTTAACCCGCGGAGTAGCGTCGGTTCGTGATCTCCACCTGTCCATTCGTTTGGAGGTACACCACCGAAGTGTTGACCAACTTAATACCAAGACTGATGTAATACTTAGTGAAGTATTTTTCCTAAAATTGGGTCCCGTTATCAGTCACGATGACCTATGGGACGCCAAATCTGCAAATAATATTCTGGCGAAAGAATTCAAGAGCGTTATGCTCTATAATTTTTGCCAGTGGGATGGCCTCGACCCACTTGGTGAAGTAGTTGTCCACGATGATAAACTTCCTTTGCCCCGTGGCAATGGAAAATGGGTCGAGAATATCGAGCCCCCATTGCGCGAAGGGTCAAAGGCCTGAAGTGTCTTCAGGTCAGTGGTCGGCTGGCGATGAAGATTACTGTGAAGCTGACAGCTTTTACACTTCTTCACAAATTCGAGCGCATCCTTTTTCATCAAGGGCCAATAGTAGCCATGCCATATGATCTTGAAGGCTAAGTTTTTTCCGCTAACATGTGTTCCGTAAATCCCAAGGTGCACTTCGCCTAAGGCGTAGTCAGGCTCTTCGGGAGTTAAGCATCAGAGGTATGGGGCTGAGTAACCACAGCGATATAGCCGCCCATCAACCATAGTATACCAGCCGGCTGTCTTTTTAATTCGCTTAGCCTTCTCTGTGTCTTCTGACAATGATCCGTCAGTAAGATAGCTAAGGTAGGGCGTTATCCAGTTTTTTATTTCAGAAATCTGCATCGCCTCCTACTTCTCTATACTGGGAGCGTTCAAAATCTCCCTCATATCTCTCGAGGACTGTTTTGGATTTTTGGCTGCAACGGCTCAAGTCAACTGATCCGCCTCCTAGTTTTCAGATCTGGGAATATGAACCAGGGTTAGTTTATTGAAACCCTTGGTGGCCTCCCTCGCCTTTGCCAAGTACTTGCCCAGGTAAGAGTTACTTACCTCGAAGTCTCCGTTAACTTAATTAACGATCAGTTCGGAGTTGCTATAGATCACCAACCTCTTGGCAGAGCACTCCTTTGCTAATCGTAATCTGGCTAACAGGGTTTCGTATTAGACAATATAATTGGTTGCCGAAAAATCGAGTCTGAGGGAATACTTCACCTCAAACCCTTCTGGAGTCGTGAGAACCACTCCGGCGCCACTACAGACGTCTGTAGATGATCCGTCTACGTGGAGTACCCACTTTAGAAATCCGTCAAGCTGAACTGTGCTTTCTGCGGGCTGTTATTTAAAAACTGGGGTCGTGGTCTCAACAATAAAGTCGGCCAGAACCTACGCTTTTACAGCAGGTTTGGGTTAGAATTCGATGTCGAACTCGCCCAACTCGATAGCCCACTTTACCAGCCATCCAAAAATGTCAGATTTCTGGAGTATATTTTCTAGAGGCTGGTCGGTGAGGACCACTATGCGGTGCGTCTGAAAGTATACCCTTAACTTTTCCGCAGAGAATAGAAGTGTTAAGGCTAGCTTTTCTGTGTGTGAGTAGCGGGTCTCTGGGCCGGTCAACGTTTTACTCATGTAGTAGACTGATCGTTGAGTGTCAGAGTCTTGGCATAAGAGGACAGAATTGAGGGATACCTCTGACACCGCCAGGTAAAGATACAGCTCTTCTCCACCCTTGGGCGACACTAACAATGATGAGCTGGCCAAATACTGTTTTGATTCATCGAAGGCTATCTGGCAGTCTGCTGTCCATTAAAACTCGTTGGATTTTGTCCCTCTTAGGACCTTAAAGAAGGGCTGGTACTTGTCGCTAGACTGCGCGATGAAGCGGGACAACGCTGCTAGCCGTCCAGTCAATCGCTGGACGTTCTTTACACTCTGCAAGGGAGCCATGTTTGCGAGGACCTTAATCTTCTATGGGTTTGCCTCAATCCCTCGTTGGGAGACGATGAAACCAAAACTTACCCGAGGCTACCCCGAAGACACATTTAGCCGGGTTTAGCTTCATGTGATGCTCACGGAGCACCTCAAACAACTCTGCCAAGTCACGGATGTGGTCGGCGGTGACTCTACTCTTGACGAGCATGTCGTCGACGTAGACCATCATGTTGCGACCGATCTGTTTTTCAGACATCTTGTTGACCAGTCCTTGATAGGTTACTCGATGTTTTTTAATCCGAATGGCATCACTTTGTAGCAGTAGGTGCCCTGATTCATGATGAACGAGATGTGCTCCTCATTTTTCGAACTCATTCGAATCTGGTTGTAACCTTATAGGTGTCCATGAAATTTAGCAGCTCATGTCCGGCCGTCGAGTCAACCAGCAGGTCGATCCTGGGTAAGAGAAAGCTGTCCTTTGGGCAGGTTTTGTTAATGTCAGTAAAATCGACACACATCTGCCATTTTTCATTACTTTTCTTCACCAGGACGACGTTAGAGAGCCAATCCGAATAGTGAACTTCTCTAATAAATCAAGCGTCCAGCAGTTTCTTCACCTCATCTCGGATGGCGATCAACTTTTCTACACAGTGGTTCCTTTGCTTCTACCTGACGGGCTTTCGGCCAGGATCAAGCTCCAACTTGTGGACCATCACCTCAGCCGGAATTTCAGACATGTTTGCTGGAGTCCACTCAAAAATGTCAGCATTTCGTAGCAGGATCAAGATAAATTTATTGCGTAGTATTCCGACGAGTGAGCCGTCGATCTGTACACACATTTTCGGTTCCTCCGGGTTCAGTGGGACAAGACCTGTGGCTTCGCCGAACTGTGCTTGCTACAGGTGACGGAACGCGATCAATTCATCGAGCAGTGTTTCGGCAAGTGAGCTGCCGATCTGTACACACCTTTCTGGTTCCTCTAGGTTCAATGTGACTAGATCTGTGGCTTCGTCGGACTACGCTTACTGCGGGGTTATCTCGTCTCGATGATCGAGTTTTTCAACTGTTCTAGCGCTGCCGCTATGGGTAATTTGAGACACGTAATATGTCCACCCAATAACTTGGTCACCTAACACCTCTCTTACACCGTAAGGCGTTGGGAGCTTCATCTTGAGGTGTGGAATCGAGGTGACTGTCCCAAACACTGTTAAGCACGATCTGCCTAGTATAGCGTTATAAACAGAGAGTAGGTCGACCACCAAGAAGGTGAGCATACGACTCGCTATTTTTGGATATGTGCCCAGGGTGACCTCCAGTTGGATTGTCCCTTAGACAGGTATTGGCTCGTTGTCAAGGCCATACAATGGGTCTTCGGCATGTTTTAATTAGTTCTTTTTTAAGCCTAATTTAAAGAATGCATCCAAGTAAAGCAAGTCTCTTGAACTACCATTGTTAACAAACACTCGCTTCAGTTGGTAGTCGAGCGTGGATACAATGGGGTCGATATGGGGGGACATTACATGAGTTAAATCATCATTATTGAAGCTAATTGTGTTGTCTATCATGTGTTTCTTCTTCCTCCCAGTCTGCTGCTCCCTGTTGTCGGCTGGATTTTTAGCAGGTCCGGTGGTGACCATATTAACCACCCCTACTGCAACCCGATTTTAAGGAGGAGACAACTCCTGCCCTTCTCTGCCAGCTGCTCCAGAACTCTGCCCAGGGCCCTTGACAAACTTGGTGAGGTGGCCCCTGCGAATTAGCTCCTCAATCTCCCTCTGTAATGTCTTGCAATCTTCAGTAGAATGTCCAGTGGAGTGGTAAAAATCGTAATATTTTGACTGGTTTTCAGTGTCCTTCTTCAGTGGTTTTGGCCACTTCAGAAATTTTTTCCTGCGGATCTACATAAAGACATATGAGTGCGTGTCCGTGAGGGGCGTGAAGCTGATGAGCCCGTAATCTCTGCATTCTGGTGGCCCAGTTCTGTGCTGTTTCCGGCGGGAGTGATCACTGCTGCTATATTTTCTTTTTTCCTCTCCAGGGAATGAGAGAGGCTGATCTGCCCGTTCTGGACGTTTTGCTTTGTTGGCCTTCTCTGCCGCTGCGTAAGCTCGAGTGATTGACTCCGTCTCCCAAAAGGTTTGGGGATTCTTATGGGTCAGGTGTTTGAAAAAGTCCCCGTAGGTCAGCGCGGAGATGAAACTGCTCAACTTTATCTCTTCCGTAATCTGGGGGATCTGCCTGGCCTCTGCCACAAAGCGGCCCCAAAATCTCTGCGGGTTCTCCCCTGACTTTTGCTTGATATGGAAGAGGTGCCACGGATGCTTCTCTTCCCATCGGCTCGAGGCATACTGAGCCAAGAAGAGATCTGTGAGTTCCTAAAAACTGCTGATGGAGCCTGAAGGGAGATGATGAAACTAGATGCGGGCATCTCCCTTCAGCGTGAGTGGGAAGCAGCGGCACATTATTGAGTCTTCATCCCCTTGTAGACTCAGATAGGTGCATAGGTGGTTTAAATTGTCAACTAGATCACTGCTCCCATCGTATGAGTCAATGGAAGGCATCTTGAATTTACCATGTAGTGGACGATTTAGGATCTCCGCTGTGAAGGGAGATCTGTCAAGGTCAATAGCGTGCTCATCGTCCTTGAACACGTAGTTTCAAATTTTATCCACCCATGAATCTGCACGAGTAGCGTTGGCAGATCTCTTAGAGTTGAGGTAAGTCCTCAACTCTGTTTTGTCCCCGGAGGATCCAGTAGCTGACCGGCTACTACCTCCAGTGGACCTAACAGTCCTGAAGGCTTGCTCCTAGACTGAGTTTTTATTTTTGACCCGAGAGTATCGAAAATTTCTTCTTTCTAGACTTTCTCTCAGTGTTGTGCTCCCATAACGCTCTTCAGGCCTGTTCTGGCCTAGAGTGCGCGAAGAGACTGGGATCTGATTATTTGCCGGCCTCTCAGGCCTTCTGGCCGGCTTATTTTTCCTCGAGCTACCTTTTCTAGTGGCCGGCGCAGGGACGGCTGCTGGCAGAGCCCCCTGTTGTGGCTGCTCTTGTCGAGAGTAGAGTATTTAGAGCAGGCGGTTGTTGGTCTGTATCTACTCCATCAGTCGTTGAAAGAAAGGCGCAGGTGCCCCACCTGTCGTCCCGTTGATCAAGGTACTAGCAGTGTGGTCCTGGTCGGGAGAAGTGACGTCTCTAGCGGGATCGCTAACTTGGGCTCTCGTATTCACCATTATGGATGAGTCTGGCGGTGAAAAGAGAACGTTGTGAGGGAGTGTGGTTCGCTTTTCGTAAGCGCTTCCCACAGACGGCGCCAATGATGCGTCCTTAGATCCGAACTTTGAACAGATTCGGGCTGATCCGCTTGTCTAGTTCCGACTCCGTTAACAGTGTTTGAATCCTACACACCACTAAAACGAACAGGAGGTCACTGTGTCGGCGAAAAATTATCCCACCGAAAACACACCGACGCTCATATCAGTAAACAACCTTCGAAATTTAGGAAGGTAACTGAAAATGAGAATTGAGGTGGAGAGTATAAGAGTGCGTAGGTTTTCAGATAAAAGAGAGGCAATGTCGTCTCTTGAATCTGGATGGTGGGTGAAGGCAGTAGGCGTCTGTCAACAGGAAGAGCGCCTGTATGCATTTGATTGGTGTTTTTTCTCTCAGCACGTTAGGATGCTTTGTAGAGAGAGAGTATGAGAGCGTCATGTAATGCGTAATCGAGAGCGTCTGTTTGTGCCGTAGAGAGCGCAGTAGTAGGCATTTTGTAAATAGTTATTTGCGTGCCCTAAGCGAAGACCCTAGGGTTCATTTTAATGGCGGCAGGGTGATCTTCCTTGGTTGAAAAGTGTGATCCCCTGCGCTATGTTTTGGCGGCCTTCCTTGTGAGGAAGGCACATACTGCCTAATTAGCTGAGGTTATTTCTTTCTCTGGCAGGTAACGGCTTTTCAAATTTCCTGCATTCCTTTCGAGTATATTATCGTTAGAAGACTTCACTTGGTAGGAATTGGCAAGATCTGGCGCTTTCCTTATGGGAAAGGCGCCGATCTTATCAATGTCCTTTTTTAAGTTGGTTGGATTTATGGAAGGCGTAGAGTTAGAAAAAGAGCCGTTGCTAACCGCCTGCTGGAGCGTGGGCCCAAATGGGCCAGGCCCATGAAAAGCCTTTTTATTCTTGGCCAGTTGCCACAGTGATTCTGGTCATCACACAGGTTGACCCTCCTGATCGCGAGTAGGTCGCCCACCGTGCCTTAGTCGGTCAACACTGGCGTTGACCGTTTGATGAATGTTTGGGCATTTCAAGAATTTGACCCTCATTTCTTGTTGGGCCAATGTTGACCGTCCAACAGTGGATCTGAGCTGCCTTTGACTATTGGGTCAGCCCATTTACAGTACA
>JAODPA010060885.1:0-34503 GCA_025585075.1 Nepenthes mirabilis
TTCCATAATCTTATAATTTTCAGAAAAAAATTTCCCCTCCTGTATACCTAATATCGACACATATTGTCTAATATATCTGATACTAATATAATCACAACAAATATCAATACCAATATTTTCATTCATGTCACAGCTAGAATCAATCGTTTGCCTATTAACCAACCAAGACTTACCCTAGCAATGATATAAGTTGTGGGGACATATTCATTTATTTAGTGGAAAATAAAAACTTTAAAAAAATCAAATAAATATACTAACCTATATATATTTTCTTACACACTAAAAGAAAGAGGACATTATGTTACTAGTAATATTAATAACACACCCACTTGTATCAAAATTATTATTTTTGATGTAACATAAAATCTATACTTTTGAAAATTTTAATACAAGTGGATGTGTAATTAAAGTATGAATAATACTTTTCTTAGATTACAAATAGTATCTTAATATTTTTATATACAAATAACACAACCACCAACAAGCACTTTAATGTGTGAGAGAAACATACCAACAGCTAGAGAGATTAAGAAGGGCTTTATGGAAGTTTCACAAATACAAACAGCAAAAAGCCCACGATAAGGTCATATTTGTGGGCTTTTAGAAAGGTAGAGTTGATGTTACTATTCCAACGGATTCGGGAAACTTGTCCTTCTAAAAGACAGATTGATTCAATTTCTCATAATCACAGTTGTTTAATATTGATCGAAGAGGTGTGATATTTATTATTAAAAAAAAGAAATGTTATTTAGTTTTCGTTTATTATTAAATGAAATGTTAATCTCACCCGTCTAACATTTAATCAGATAATTGTGATCGGAAGGGTTGAATCAACCTCTCTTTTAGTATGATAGAAACCCCAAATCCCTATTCCAACAGCAACACATCATTTTTTCCTGATACTAGAACGAGTGGAACGAACGGCCGAAAATACCCCGAACCGCCCAACCAAACAAGCCAGAGTCTACAACCAAAGCATAATCCGACACGTTCACGACACTGCAAGCAAAGAGCACTCATACCTGTGACATGGCCCCCCGGATTGCTTTCCGATGGTCCCGACGCTTTTGCAGACAAACAGATGCTGAAGTGTGAGTTGAGCAGGCTTGCATCTTCTCCCGGATTCAACATATTTCTGCAGTCATTTCTGCATATCAATCAAGAATCAGTAACGATGCCGAATGCCAAAACAAGCATGATGATCTTTTAATTTAATTAGCAAAGCAAAAAAGCAGCCAAAGAACTAAGATATTAGATGAAGGAATTTCTTCTGATCTATTGATGATGATGATGTGCATGTACAAAGTGGTGTATAAATCATGTTCTCCTCTCCTTCCCAATACAGAATGTTAGCTAAAAACTGTGATTTGAGCATAGAGTTCGAATAATGCTCCAAGCATTATTCAAATGCATATGCACATTCGAAAACTGTGCAAAAGCATGTTTAAAAGGCAGAAGAAACGAACAACTTCAAATTCACCAAATCAAAAGTTACACAGCTTTCCGGCCACCACCGAAGGCAAGGGCGACAGTAACTTTAGCCAGCTTTGTGTGGTCAAAGCACGAGTAATTTGCTGCTCGGTGAGGGTGACAGATATTAACTTTAGCCAGCTTTGAGTAGTCGACGCAGAGTAATTTGCTGCTAGGTGAATTGATTTTCACTCAACAGATGAAAAGGCTTTTCACAGCTCAACAAAAAGGCACAAATTCCGTCACCCTGAACTTGAATGTCAGAGAAGTAACTATTTCGTAGCAGAGACCTTTCCCTTATCTGCCTGATTCATGCTAAAAATCCTTGGGGCCCACTGATCGATGATAGCAAGCCATTAGAAATCCATATTGCGAGACTCATCCCGAGCTATAACAAATTCGCTAAAATCAGTGAATGTTTCGCATTTTACAGCCTTATTGGCGGTTGTTCTCGTTCCTAGAGGTCAAAGAAGTATTTGACTTCTTCTCTTCCAACGGCATACTCGACTTGGATTCTGAGTGCACCTCTAGTGATCTTGGTCTTGATCCCCCGGCTCTCGAGCCCCTCGTGCCAAAAGGAAACTTAGCAGAAAATGGAGAGTAATTAGGTCCTTTTGGTACTAGAAAGTCTTTGGGAAAAGACTCCATGTCCATGTAACAATTCCGAGCTTTTGCATCGGTTATCAACGCAGCCCAGTCCTCGGACTGCATCAAGGCATTAGCATTCCCCATGACCTGTCAAAATATTGAATTATTAGAAATATAAAAGAAAATATTGTTATCAGTCGTGGCCATATTTGGAGACATTTTAGTATCTGATGTATCGGACATAAAGTTCTTTTGCAAATCCGAGCCTCAGGGCATATGTCGGCCAACAGATTAGAAAACATAGGAAGTGTTAGCGGATATTTTGAACATTAGCTAATATATCACCATTATGTCAACATATCTTGATTTGTTGCGGTGGGGATGCTTGACATCGAATTTGTCAACTAATATTTTGCATATTGCCAATATCTCATTCCATAATCAGAAAACATATTGATACTACCACACAGCTAGCACAAGTATATATGCAAATATTGGCCGATACTTGTCTGATACAATTCTATCAACTTGTGATTCTCAGAAATTTTTTTCTGATATATTCGATATCGATATGTATTATCTGATATGTTCGATACCGATATTAATATTTTCATCCATAACAAATATACATTTAACATAGTTAAGAATAATATAAAAAGGGATTCCCATACCCAAAGTGCCCTCCGTGCACGAGTTAGAGCTACATTCATCCGACGAATGTCAGCAACAAATCCCACCCCATGACCTGAAGCACGAACACATGACATGATGATGACATCACGCTCCTGACCTTGAAAAGCATCGACAGTATTAATATATAGATCTCTCCCGTCGTCGGAACTAAGGACTTCCTCGAATTCACGCTGGATACACTTCAGTTGCAGCTTGTATGGTGTAATTATGCCCACGGAAACTTTACTCAATCCAAGAGATTTGATAGTTTTGTGAAGATGCTCATACAGACGACGGCAAATTTGTGCTTCATGTATGTTCTGGTACGAGACGGACCCCCCTCTATGAGACTCCCTTCCGTGCATAACATCGTAAAAGATGTATGGTCTAAGTAAAGGATCTTGGTAGTATTTTTCGTCAGGTAAATTAGCGACACTATCACTGTCAGTAAGACGGCCTTGGTAGAAGTACCGTGAAGGAAAATCTCGAATTTGAGGATGCATTCTATACTGAACCGACAACAAAATTGTAGGACAGCCTGCTTGTTGAAACCTCTCGAACAGGCTTCGGCTGTATAATAAGGTTCCCGCTGCCTTGCTAATTACGGTTGCAGGAAGCTGCTGGGGATCGCCGACAAGAACGCATCGAGCAGCACCAAGACAAAGAGGAGGTAGCAGCGCTACTTCGCTGGCTTGTGCTGCCTCGTCAATCACAACCATATCAAACCCGTGAGTTAAGCGTGAAAACAGTTTCCGGCCACTGCTCGAGAGAGTAGTAAAAACAATCTGAGCCTCGTTGGCAAAACTTGCCTCAAGACTAGCACGAGCTTCTTCCAAATTGAAACTACTACCAGCACGAAATTTTCCTTCTAAAATGAGGAGACGAGACATTTCAACTAGAACTTTGTCCCTAACCTCTAAAACCTCTGCGAGATTTTGCAGCATAGAATCCCGATTTTGGTCACGAGCCATAATAACGTCAGGGTCTACGCCAACAGAACCTTGGGACCGTCCGGTTGCTGCTGCTTCATTAAGATGTCTCTGGAGAGAAGCTATCTGATGAGATAAATTAGTTTCGCGGCCTTTAAGCTGCTGCAACCATCCATAGATTTCTTCACGAGTTTTAAGTAAAAGCTGCTCAGTTCTACGCTCAACAGAAACTGCCTGAGCTGCTCGTGATTGGGAATCAACCCCCACCCGAGCCACGTCAGGCCAGTAAACTCTCATCTCACCATCGATGAATCCGCGATCAAGAACCCGTGTAAGCAGCTCATCAGTAGCAGCATTAGAAGGAGCACAAACAAGCATTCTAGGCTTCGGACAGAGTTTTGGAAGGGTGCGGAAAAGATCCTGATCCATCGTTTGAAGAACTTCATCAATTGATCCCGAAGCAACATTGTCCGTATTGCTTTCATTAGTTTGTTTGTAGCTTTCGGGTGCTAATTTTTTAAGCAGTGCAGTATAATAATGCTGATACTGAACCCAGTGAATAACATTTAGCATTCCCCAGACTGTGTGGGTTTTACCGGTACCGGGAGGCCCTTGAACTAAGGTGAAGGGCCATGGATCCTGTCTCCGAGCCGTCCCATTGCTAGTACCGGCTGCAGTATGCATTGCGGCCCAGTGAATTGCTGCTAGCTGGGGAGCATTAAATGTCCTATGTAGATACTCAACAAACTTTGGCGTAAAGCATTCGGGCATAGCAGGCGTCTGTTCTTCATATCTTGGGAATTGCCCAGGGCTGGGTTGAAGGATTGCACTTTGCATCTAAAAGGAATACAATCTCAATCAATATAATTTCTTTTTTTCTGTAAAAGAAGAAAAGGGTCTTCTTTTCAATTTGGCAAGTTTGATGCCAGTAATCACCTGTAAATTTAGACGATGAAAAGCATGCAACGCAATGTATTCTCGTTGTGTTGTTGCAAGAGAACCAAGCACAGTTAAAAACCACATGCCTTTAGACTGAAGTTTCCTTAAGATCTGATTATTACCAATGTTGCTGGAAAAGCATGAATGACTAGTGTTAATTTACACAACAGATATTATTGACAAAACATATAGATTACAATTTGTTGCAGTTAGTTATTCATAAAAGAGGGCAAATTTAATCTTGAAAAGTAAACATTCACAAAATATAACAGAAAATTTTCAGACCTGTTTGGAACATAGGAATCCCCGACAAAAAAATGAAGGATTACACCATGAGGATCACGAGTATCAATTGGTATGTGTCGCCTGACCGTTCCCACAACACGTGCCGTGACCTCGGATTCTTCATGGTCTTCAGTTGAAGAGTTAACATTTCCCCTTGATCTTACTGCTGAACAAAGCACACATAATTCTTGATATATTTTAATTTTTAAAAGAACATATATATTGCTGGGCTGAAAAAATGAAAATAAGAATATAAACTAAACCTGAACCAGGCCTGGGAGTAGAAAGAACTGCAACATCACCCTCTTTATATGTCCATCTGATCTCATTTGCTGGAAGAACTACAACATCATACCATCCTAACCTCCAAAGAAATAATAGAAGAATGAGACAGCCTAAAAACCCAGAAGAATTGAATAACAAAATCCAATAGTGATGCGGACATCACAAATATTCCAATTAGAAGAGATTTGTTTTTATTTCACTTGATTTTATTTTATCTAAAAGATTTTGATTTTATTTTGATTTGCACGATTTTATTGTGTTGAGATTTTATTACATTGAGATTTTCTTTTTATTTCAGAAACTTATATTATATTTNTTGATTTTATTTTGATTTGCACGATTTTATTGTGTTGAGATTTTATTACATTGAGATTTTCTTTTTATTTCAGAAACTTATATTATATTTAATTAGGAAATTATATTTGTTTTCAAATTATTTTAGTATTAGGGTTTTTCTATATAAGAACCCTGCATCTATTATTTAAATTAGTATTGGTGAATTGAATGAAATTTAATTAATTGTGATCTTTTTCCTCTCTTTTGGTCTTTACTTCTCTCTCTTCCCTGGTTTCTCCTTCTGTTTCTTCCCTGGTCTTTACTTTTCATCCATAGTCCCGTTAGGTTGGATTGGCTATATAATATTTTTCCATGAGAAAAATCAGAAACCAAAGGAGTATGTGATAATGACCAATGTTTGGACAAGTGCAATCAGTCAAATAGACATCTCACCACTTGTGTGGCCCCTACCATGAAAGTTATGACACTAAAACTTTCAGTCAACTGACTCAATTAAGAGAAGGATGCTTTAGTGCCTGGAAGCACAAATTGGAAGATACATATTACTGATAGAATCCTCATCCAAAATTTGGAAATCATATTGAAAATTAGCAAGTTATCATAATAAAGAAACCAAAATATTATTTAAAAAAAAAAATCGCAGATTACCTCTTTCCCTTCTTTCAACACATTTTATTCGGACCATCACATGTACATCTCTAGAAGCTGCTTCAGTTGACTCTTCCCAAGTGCTGTATAGCTGTGCCCGGCACTCCTCAAAAAGCAAAGGTTCAAATACCCTAACATACTCCTCTACAGATTCAAACCGACCAGGAACAGACTGAAGCTCAGTCTCATCTGCCAAGCTCAAAGAAAGATCACACAAAAAGAACCACACTAAGTAAAAGGATATAAACCATTAATGCAAATACCATCCAATATTGTAAATATCAGCCGCTATATAGTATTTTTTGATACATTCTGCATCGACAATATATCAGCTGATATTCAAAATTTTGTGTGATATTTGGCCAATATAATTCTATTAACTTATAATTTTCAAACAATAAATTCATTCTAACATATCAAATATGAATATATATTATCTGACATGTACAATATATGGCCGTAATTGATGTCAATATGGACATTTTCATCCATGATATAAACCAAGAAAAGCTTTCGCAATCCAACATCATTAAGTGAAACAGACCTTAAGAAGATAATATTCAACTTTATCCAATATACTAGACAAACATGCATTCGAGGTCAAAAAATAATGGTGGATGGGCGATGCACATCAATAACTTTATTGTTCAAATAGACAGGGATGTACTCCAATTCAACAGTCTCATTGAATGGCTGGATCACCACCACTTGGAGGAGTTGAAGATATAAATATTACATTTCATTAATTCAACACTAGATATAAAATTCACCAATAAATCCAAGACCTTCAGAACTGCTATATAGTACACCACAAAACTGTGGATATGAGAATATCAGAGGAAGAATGCAGGTGCAGCAAAAATTGATGTCTCAAATATTACCATACAAATAATTGTAGATAGTGGATAACAAATTGTATTTTCAATTCTAGGAAACATCAAATTGTGTATTACGGCAAAGTTATTCCACCCCTCATTCAAATTTCCAAGTGAAAACACAAATTGATTTCCTTCTCGTTAAAAAAAATAAAGTCAAACAACAGAAAATAAATCATTAAATAGCGGGAACGAGTAGCATTTGGTATATGAACTGCAGCGGCACGCATAACTGTTCCAAAATCATTAATAGATATATCTCCAGTAATTAGATGATGACAAAAGACCCAGCTATCATCCATAGAACATGAGAATAAAACCCACTAGAAAGAAGCCAACGTATTGGGCATGTTTGGATTAAAAAAACATAAGAATGAGAGGAAAAAATAATTGAAATAAAAATTTTTTGATAAAAAATTTAGGAAAAAATACATGGAAAATATGTGTAAAATATTAGTATTTTATTGAAATTTTTTTTTCATTTAAAATCACATGAAAAATCATAACAAATGGAAGGAAGATATCTGCCATCTTGCCGAATGATTGAATTGAGTTCGATGGCAGTTCATAAAACCATATCCTAGCATCACCTTTAAGCATCAACGAAAAGCATTGACACGTCATCGTCTCGTCTAAACCTTGGAAACTTAGGTGCTCTCAAAAGTAGTCCATAAGATCAGCACTCCCGTTATAGACGTCAAGATTTGGCATTTTAAATTTTGGAGGGAGTGGCCTCATCTTGATCTCCATTGTAAATGGTGATCTACGTAGGTCAGCAGCTTCCCCTCCAGCGTTTTCTTTGAAAACTCGCTGCCAAATTTTTTCAAGCTTCTCCACTTGTGGGGGAGTCCGATGAGGACATCCAAATTATATCAAATTAGAAAAAATTTATTTTGATTCCCTTTGATTTTATTTCATTTGAAATATTACGATTTTATTTGATTTTATTATATTGCGATTTTATTTTATTAGCCTTGATTTGATTTTATTTTATTTTAGGAAGTTTTATCATATTTAGTTAGAAATTTATATTTGTTTCCAAATTATCCTAAGATTAGAATTCTCTATACAAGGATCTTAATTTTATTATTTGAAGTGGTATTGATGAATAAATGAATGTTTTGAAAAATTGAATACGATTAGGCATTTGTGACCTCTTTCCCCCTATCGTCCTTGTTTCCTATCTTTCTTGTCTCTACCCATTTAACATCTATTCTTACCTCTACCCATCTGGTCTCTATTCTTATCTCTACCATTCTAATCTCTATTCTTGTTTCTATCCCTCTAATATTTATTCTCGTCTCTACTCTTCTATCTCTATTCTTGTCTCTACCCCTCTATTACTCTTCTATCAACTTTTCTCCCCCTCCCTACATCAGAGCCGTTATCTTTTTCTCATTGAAATAGTTTCTCAACTCATAGGGATCCTGTGCAGCTTACAGTTCTTGACGGCTCTTATCCTTTGGAGAGAATTCGTCACGAGGGGGCCCTTCCTGAAAGACGGGTTCTTGATTGTCACGTGAACATTGAGGATTTCGTCTTTCTAGGCTTTTCTCCTGAATCCTAGGACCCAATCAACCTTTAAGTCGCGACGGGACTTTGTTGCTTGAAACAACTTGGGTCCCATGGTCCTCATGCTAACTAACTTGCTTCGAGGGGTGCTTCTTTCCTTTACCTTTCTTTTTGGATGTGACGATCAGAGAGGCCTTGGATGGCACCCCATTCAGTCGCTTGTCCATTTTTGAACAAAGGGTTTGAACGGCTTTTGAGATGTCATCTATCCTCATCGCCAGTGCTCGTACATACAGATTAGGATGGTCGTCCATCCGAATGCTTGTAAGAGGGCCATTACCACACGAAGCAGCATCTCTGGCCGAGGCACTAGCTTGTACTCGAGTGTTCACCATGTTTTAGTTATTAAAAATGTGTTAACCAGACTTTTGTCAGTTCTCACAGACAGCACCAATATTTCGTTCTCAAATCCTGATTGTTGTACGGACTGGCATCCAAATGTGTCCTCAGACCCGTTCTCCGTATAATCGAATTCGAATCCCGTGCAACACAAAAGAAAAAGGAAGATCCTCTTTTGAGGGAGAGAGAGAGCGGGCAGTGATACGCAGTATTTTATGTAGAAAATCCTCTCTTGAATGAAAGAGAAAAACCACAGGACACTTGGTCCGTAAAAAATTTCACTATGGAATTTTTTATTACAAAGAAATCAAGTTACAGAAAAGAGTGAAAACAGAATTTGAGAGCAAAACAACGTCTTCCTCTCTTCTTTTGCGCTTGCCAATTTTTTCTCTCCCCCTCTGGAGCTCGCTCTGCATATATATATATATACTGATTGGAAACCATCTACCCAGCAAGCGGCTTGCGTGTGCAGGAAAGCCCGCCACCAACCCTGCAAAACTTTTCGTGCCGCTCTGTAAAACTTACTAACTCTGAAAGTCAATTGCTTTTCTTAGAACGCATGTGCTTTGCAAAAGCTGTCACCTTCTCTGAGACGTCACCTTCATCTCTTCTTATAGCTGACAAAGTCAACTACCAACTTTGGCGTGCTAACTCTGCAGATTAAGCAAAGTCCTTGGCCATTTCCATAAGTCCTCAGGCTTTAATGGAGTCTAAGGCCACTATTTCTCATGGGCCAAATTAATCTCTTGGGCCTCCAGGGCCTTTATGGCACAAGGGCCCAATTTGCGGAAATGAGCCTTCCAACTGGGTCCTCGGCATCAATACCCATCACCACCTAAACAAAAAAATATATTTTTTTTTTCAATTTTTTCCCTTTTCATTTTTCCTCAATATTTTTCTTACCTATATATTTTCAAATCTAAACATACCCTAAATTCACATACAAAGGATGCGAGGGAATTAGGTCACCAAGGTCTTAAAATAGAACACCCCGAAGATACTTGTTAGCAAGAAAAACAATAAAAATATACCTGCATGATGCCAAAACTTTTCACTGGTCACCTCCCGCAAGAGCCGTTCCACAGATGTATCGTGATATTGACTAGTAATTACAGATTGCTTCTTAGGAGGATTTTTCCTGTTGCTTCCTGATTTCAAATCCATTAAAATTTGACTAACTGAAGCTAGCTTCCCCAATGGGGCCTGTGAATTCTGTAACCCCCTTGTAT
Organism: Nepenthes mirabilis; assembly: GCA_025585075.1. Classification (NCBI taxonomy): domain Eukaryota; kingdom Viridiplantae; phylum Streptophyta; class Magnoliopsida; order Caryophyllales; family Nepenthaceae; genus Nepenthes; species Nepenthes mirabilis. The sequence goes on from JAODPA010060885.1 coordinate 10,129, forward strand.
CTGCTGCCTGTTTCCATGAATTCTGTTTCGGGAAAGGCGGTGGGATTACCTCAGCAGAAAGGTCATGAAAACTATTTGACCTTTTCGGCCAAGCTAGAGGCCCCACATTCATATCACTATTGCATTCAGATTTACGGTCACTAGATTCCATGGAGCTACGTTCTTCATTGCATAATGGATTGACCTGTCCGTTTAGTTTTTCTCCATTATTCTCAGCAGAAGAACGAAGCTTTCTGTTCCCTTTCGTATTAAGTGTTGCAACTGTCTGCCTTCTAGGGGTAGAGGACCTGACAGTGCCAGCTTGCTTTACATCTTCCAAGTTTAGAAACATTGTCTGCCTGTTACGCTTCTTCCCCAGCATAGCTTCTTTGTGATGGTCGAGCTTGTTCATCTTTCCAATATTATTTGCGCATTTAAGTGCATAGGTAGCTTCAACTCCTTTAACTTCCTTTCTTTTGGGCAATACTTGATCTTCCTTACCATCCATGGATGCATTAACTTCAGCATAGGCATCCAAATTCTGACTACTGCTGCACTCAAGATCATTGAGGTCCCCATTCAAATTTGCTGAGGGGTTACTTTTATCATTGTTACAAAGTTCAGTAGCGCTAACATTTCGAGAAGTTTTCTCAACAGACGCTCTGGAAGTGGAATGGTCTGTCCCACCAGCGATTCCTTCCTCCTGTAAAGCTTCACTACAGCCATCAGCAGGTGCTTCACACTCGATGTTGCTCCCATATACATCAGTAAAACAGTCACCGTTAGAACATTCCCCTTCCTCCCTTTCTGCAGCCCGAGTATTCACGAGCCCTGAATCCACAAATATTTTAACTTTCTTTTCATTATCATTTTTTCCCTTAAACCACGAGACAGTCTCAGAATTTTCCTCTGCTGTCTTTCTCTGATCATCATTCTTCTCTAACCTAGGAGAAAACTTCGTCCTAACAAAAGGCTGAAAGCCCGAAACAGAAGATGCATCAGAACATCCATTGTCATTTACAATCATGAGGGCACGGGCAGATGCTGAAAACACATCAGTACTGCAGGAACCTAAAGAGGGAAGAGCCATTTGGGACTGGACACTAGGAAAACCGTCAATTTCTTCATCCCCATCCTCGGGGGTTTCATTAAGATCAAACAATGGCCTTCCACGAGATCCCATCTCGTAATGAATGCATCAACCTACATTATTTATGTGAGCTGAGGATGTTATTTATATTTTCTTCTTAGGAAGAAAAAAAAACAAAAAAGATGGATTAAACAAATACAAAAATTTTATAGACATAATCAGTCAAACAGATGCAGTAAACAGCACTGGAGCACAATCCAATGAATAGAGAGAAATAAAAGTCATATCATAAGCATTCAAAGTAAGCATGTCATCACTTATCCAGCATAGGAAGAGACAAGGAGACAAACTACACCCTAAGAAAACTGCAACGCATCTCTATATGCCATTGGGCATGCTCTTCAATGCACAAAGCACACACGGATGAATCCCCCAAATCTCTCTCTCTCTCTCTCTCTTTCTCTCTCACTGAGGCAAAACATAGACGCAGGAGCATAAGAGAGAAATTTCAGGTGTATATTCAATATCTCTCCCTGATGTTCAAGGAATTCTAGATCCCATTGCTTTTAAATGACCATGTGATTCAAGCCAAAGCAGTCCAATATCCAACCAGATCAACTGCTTAGCCTTAGGTTTGAAGTTTTAGACTAAAATCAGAAGACAGACACTTTAAACACAGTCTTGGAACAAGCATATTCTTAAAACAATTCCCTACAAAGGCCAATCCTCTTTGTCACTTAGTTAACAAGAAAGAACCAAGACAAACCATTCCCTCATTCCCATTACAGAACAATCAACAATCATTAAATATGACATGCTTTAACAAACCCCCTATTCACCCTGATCAAGTTCTTAGGACTTAGCCTTTTAAACTTAACATCAAACCAAAGGAAGAGACAATTAAAAGGCAATCCCCTCATTCTATTATCCGACAAAAGAACCAAGACAAAACATTCAACATCCTATAGACAATCCCCTCATTCAATTTTTTGATAAAAGAACCAAGACAAAATATTCAACACCTTATTCTTAGTATACTAAATAAAATCAGGTTATTATATGCTTTATAGCACCACCCCTCCCCCAATAGCATTTTCCAAGCCTACAAAGAACATAACATGCCTAAGCCAGAAAATGACGAGGACGAAACATTCAAACTTATTACCAAAAATTCAAACACTTAAGAGCAGAAATACACAACAATTTATAGTAAAGTTCAGGATACTATATGCTTTACAAATTCCCTCTCTCCCAGCAAAAAGAAAGAAAGATTTGTGAGCCTAAAAAGAAAATTGACAGCCTCCTCTGTGGCAGGGAGATTCAATGATTCAAATGAGAGAAATATCATCTATACAATACAAAGGTAAGACATCACATATAGGATCTGACCATCCTCAGAGACTACAATGCGGAAAACCGCACACACACTAGACCCCTCTTTAATGAGAAATGGCACATCATAACCGTGACAAGTATAGTAAAAGCAAACTAAAAAGATATGTACCAATCATGAGCATATTGGACCTTATTGAGAGGAAATACCCACATAAATCCAAAGCCAAATCCTAAATATTATCTTTCATTTAGAAATGAAGCCTGAGAATTATTCAAAATAACTGAAAACATCCCAATAGAATCTAGTTCCCTTTCCAACAGGCAATGGGAGAAAACAAATCCCACCTAATCCACAAGGGTATGGAATGACTACAACCCTAGATGATGGCAATTAGAAGCAGCTTCCGACGCCAACAGGTCTGATGAATATTAGACATAAGTGAGATTGGCCACACATAGAGAAGACTCATTTCCATGATTACAACACCGTCACCAAATTACAACAGAGGGTAGTCATCATCTTGCCAGGAATAACTCCAGCCTCAGATCAACCATAACATTTAACATGACTACAAACCCTAGGGCACAAACTGAAACAAGCATACTTTTCCTAAATTGTGAATGAGTAGTCATACACTTCAACTAACCAGACCCCAATAATAAAGCAAGCGGCTATAAAGCAACCAACCAATTTTTTTCCGGAATCCCCTGGTGGATCGATTTCTTCCTTTCTGGCAATACGCTATCCCTCCAGCATCACAGACTGAAATGATTCAACACGAGATATACACAAGCTATAATAACTGTTGACCTATTTAAAAAGAATCTGATCTACTAAATCAAAACCCTTCCAACAAAATGAGAACAAGCAATTTCGACTTCGGAAATGAATCATGCAATAAATGCTAACAAAATTTTCTGTAAATCTACGACTACAACCATGTTTTACAACAAATTGAACTGGCAAAAAAAGAGGTTAATGTCGTACTTGCCTCTGAAATTCTATATAACCAGTATACTCCCGTTGTCGTAAATTCCAGAAATTAAACTCCGGAAATCAATAAAATAAACAGCCTTCCCTTTCGATTCTTCTTTGTTTCTTCGATTGAAGTAGGTAGGGTTTGTTTCTCACTGATCAAACCGAATAGAGAGTGACTAGTTCAATCCTTCAGAAATTGATGTCAGAATGATAAGATTAAGTCAAAACTACGAAAATTAATTTTTCCAGAGCTTCCTTATCGAATCACAATAGTTCGCCGGAGTGCCGGACGGCGAGGTAGGTCAAGACGGCACCGATCTGGAGAAGTCTCCTCTGAAACTACGAAGAAGCGCTGAGGTTTTCGCTATTTATCTTCGTTCTGGAGGATTTTTTTTTTTTTAAATACAATTAATTCATCAATTTTTAGCTGACGTGGATGAAACTTTTCTTACACGATGTGATCTTTGGATCTCGATTATCATCCAACGGCTCTCAGTGAAACGTCGTTTTCAGATTTCATTAGCCAGCACTTGACCTAGAAATCAGGAACAAATAGAGTAATACTCTGAATTGGGATTTTATATTTTAGAGGTATAGATATTATTTTTTTAAATTTAAATTATTTCTCATCTATCTTAGCATTTTAATATCTCGTAAGAATAAAAAAAAACTACTAAAATATCAATGAGAAAACAATCAAATTGCTAGTCGGACACTAACTCCATCTCAAGAGGGGGAGGGGGGGGGGGGAAGAAACCATTTCCTAACAGTGGAGAAAAAATACCAAGAAATGAGGGATTATAAGGGGTGAACTTGTGACATAGCTGCAACAATATCATTCAGCTTCCTTTTCCTTTAATGGCTACCCAAGAACATAAGTAAAATCTGTCTTACCCTTTCTTCTCTCATCTTTTCATCAAAACGAATCATGAAAAACCGCCAATTCGGGAAAAAAGGAATGCATCATCATTCATTAGTAGAATGACATTCAACATATAAGAATTTATCAGCTCGGCCGAAAATGGACACAGTTAATCCCTGTGAAGGAAGGGGGAGTGTCCAAAGAACATACTAATCAATCCATGAGGCAAAATGTATCCGGGCAATAGCAGAAACAGCTTTTGGAGAATAAGCAGCTGCATTTCTTGTTTATAGGGGCGAGGATAAAAGCTAACAGTAAATGATTTACCTCGTCGGTGTCGGTCAGAAGATGTGCAACAATGCCATAGAAAAGGGATGATTCAGATTCAGCAGTCTTTTTCCATCTGACAATATTTTGATTCACACAAAGTCATATACAAGCTGATTATCTGATTAAGACACCGGACAAATCAAAGCCAGTTTGAAAAGCTTCAATTATCGGAGGTCTGATCATCTCTCTCTGTCTCTCTCTTCATCTGCCAGCTGAATATTCAGTCACAATGATCTTCACCGAATTGCATAAGCAATGCCAGCTATCTGCCATCAGAATCCAATGCTTCTTCCATCATGGCATAATTCAAAGTCTTCTGCAATAGGTAAGAGCAAGAGCACAGATAATAAAATACATACTCAGCAATGGCACAAGAAGATAACATGTATGAATGGCTGTACTAGTACAAGTGTCTCGCTGTTCCAATGATTGATGAATTTCAAACACCAAACTCGCCGATCAGAAGAAAAGCATCAGTAAAATCTTTTGGACTTGACGATGACTAAACCTACCATTTGATAGGTACAATTTTACATCTAGAAAGATGAAGAAATGGCAACCTCCAACACTAAAAAGAGCAGTTTGGAACACGAAACTCCCACTATAGAGGGGATTTGGAAAAAGGTTGAACCACTTTAGGTTTATTGTATATGGTCTTATTTTGCATTATGCAAGATGCCATTTCTACAATTCAAACTCGTGACTACAAGGATATATGACAATTTACTCCCTACACTAACCACCAACACTAACTGCCCACCAAAAAGAAGACCGACAAACACATGAGAGGCAAGCCAACCCAATGCAGCTGTGAGGAGGAAAAAGGAAAATACTATACCAAATTATGCATGCATGACAACAAGGCTTAGAGGATGGATGCCACTTCATAGAACCATGTCAAATCAATTTAACACTAATCCAGAGCATGTGAATAAAACCCACCCTAGTATGTTGCGTTGCTATATCTGGCAACAAGTTTTGATATTCTCAGTGTCTACCTATGAAATGTCTTAACACCAGAAGGAACATATCCATGAAATGGTTACATGGGGCCAAATTCTTTAAGATTAACCTTGTACAGTGGCAACGTATCAATCTATACATAACAATGAGTGACAGCAATAGAGCTCGTTGCTGCTATCAACAAGAGCAAAGTGCAAAAGAGACTGGACATGGCTTGCACAGACTGGACTTTAACCCTCAATTCTAAAACAGCTTTGATTGTCTTCCAAAATCAAGACCCATTTTTCAGTGTCTTTCCTTCAGTGAATTCTCAATCTACATCACATAAAATAGGCTTAACACTCAGAAAGTTGCGAGGTAATGCTGTTAGCCTAACTTGAGATTGGTAAAATTTCTGGTGCCACACACACTACAACTACGTGGATATCAACCCAAATCAATAACAGAAAATCAGCGTGAGGTGACATGGCAGATGTCAGAAATTGGCAGGAAACACAGCTATATTGTGGAGAATCCAATAACACAAAAAAATGAGAAGGAAAACCTTTCTCTGAGGCTCAAATCCTAGATATACAAAATGATGAGTTTTGCTCCCCTCGTCTCCTAACAAGACTTCTTTTCTTACTTTTTAACGATTAAAATTGAAGAACATAGTCAAAATTAAACTGCAAAATGAATTTCTTGCAGATTATTGACTTTTAGACAAAATATCTTATTTTTGTCATGGCCACCCAGCTGTTAACCATAAAGTCTTGATAGTTTGAATTAAGTTAAATTGATGTAAAGATAATGTCTTAGAGTAACACTACCACAGGAAGAACTGGATCTTATCAGAAAACTTGAAGCGTACCATGAGAATAGCTGCAGTTTCCTATTATGGACAGCTTCTGACCATCTTAACTCAGTTAGTTAGCAAAATGTGGTTCTTTTCCTTTCTGAACAGTTAAATCAGATGCCAGAGGGAGAAGGGGGGGGGGAGAGAGAGAGAGAGAGAGAGAGAGAGAGAGAGGAATTTGCTGAATCATCCCTTGAGAAAGTTATCCGTTATACTGTCAGAATTAAGGCTCCAAACTTCACCTTTATGAGGGTGCTAACATAAATATCAGTCTAACTCAGACATTTACAAGGGTGCAAACATGAATATCAGTCTAGCACATGAATTCAGCCATCCTAAGCTATCCATTTGCCATGGAATCAGGAGATATTGATATTAGGCCCCAGTACAGATATATATCATCCGACATCCGATATATCGATTTACGGCCAATATTTCATTCCATGCCCATCAACATGGAGTTGGAACAGCTACGCCCACTAGTTTTTGAGACAATTAATTATACAATGCTAACACCAATGACTACTGCAGTGCACAATTAAGACCTACCAAACCATGCACAAACTAGTCCATCTTAATACAGCAGCTCCTCAAAGACAGGATCCACGCTTTGGCCCCACTTCCCATGATACATCTCCAAAAGCTTCTCAGCTGGTGTTACACCTGCCATTGGAGATCATTATCACAAATCATCAAACAAAGCAAATCATAAAGCTTTTAATAAAACCCTGTTGACTATGCATTTGCTGCAAACAGTTTTAATTTCTGTACTTGTGAAATCAAGAGAAAGATTCCTCATGCTAAGAGTTACTAGAAGCATTTTCTTTCTTAAATGACAAAGCCGAAGTTCTGGTGGAAATTCAAAAATCCCACTAGTGATTTGGCATTCTTCTTGCGAAGTTGAACAAGTTCCAAAGAAAACAAAGATCACTCCTAATAATTCAGCCCACATCAAGTACCTGTTCTAACCACTTCAGCCACTTCATTTAAGAACCCCACCTCCTTAAAGCCTCTACGCTCCAAGCCATCCTGAAGAACAGATGTATCATATATGCTCTTAACCAAACACAAATGCATGGAAGATCGAAAAAAAAAAAAAAAACCCCATCAGCTACGGGTATGATAACAAAACCACCAACTACCTTAGCTAACTTTAGGACATCTTCTGCAACATGCCCCAGGAATCCATCACGAAATGGTGTCTTCAGACCAGTTTTAGGTACCTAGTGAACATATTCTAAAATTAGAACTAGTATATAAACACATCTGATGAAAGATCGCATGATTTTCATCTTATAGCATGAAACTGCCAAGGTTATAACTGTCCATTACGTGGATCAATTTCTGCATAAAAAATACAAAAATTTAATCTGAATGTTACTATTTGACAACAGGTACAGAAGTACCAGAGTCTGAATAAGTGTGTATTCTGTAAGGAAACGAGAAGTTATTTCACTTCTTGCTGTTTTAGAAAGAAACCACAAACCTATCTAGAAGTATCTAATAGGTCACATGGTATCTATTAAATTGATTAAAAATACAATAGATCTAATAGATTGATTTTGCCATGTCCAGTCTTATACTAATTCTTCCTTTGGACATCAATCTCTAGGCTCAGTTAAGTGGAATCAAGTAATCTCCTTTGCTGCATCAAACTCCGCATCACAGGTTGTAATTTATCTGGCAATCATTCACTTGACAGATTGAATTAAGCCTCTTCAGTTCAAGCCACCAAAAAATTCCGAACTTCCCTCTCCATTTAGCATAAAATGTCCTCATCATAAAATTACTTAGTCTAATTCTCCAAAACCAGAACTTTCTGTTCAATTTGGCAATGGAATGGAACGAAAACACACAGATGCTATTTTTTTCTATCAAAAAACAATGTTCAGTTATCCAGCAACATACACATGCTTCCCCTCCCCAACAGTTCAATTAAGGACTCCCATTATACAACACATGAGAATTATAACTTTAATATAACGGTCCAAAGATCATCTCTCTCTTTATTGCTAATTGATTCTGTACCTTATTCCGCAGCATCTCTCTCTCTTCCTTAGTCCAATCAGCTGTCATGTCCAAAACACTTTGTAGAGATACCTCATCATATAATAAACCTACCTGTATTTGACAGAGTAAAATCTGAACATCTCAATGATACAAATCAGGTGAACTCAATGAAAAACTGTGTGTAAGCAAGGTACTCATGGCAATTTCATCCTTTCAAATGTAATACTTACTATTAAAACAGCATAAGTAAACTGTTGCAATTGTAGTATCTTCTCTTTCAATTGTTTACCCTTTAAATATATAGCACGGCAGCTACATGTAGTAGAAAAGGAGAAAAATTTTGATATCTATTGGTTGGTGACAAAGCTTCTACAAATGGTTGGTTTTAATTACTTAATGCATGAATGCGGAGGGTCATCTGGCAATCAATTGATGCTTATGAAACCTTGACACCATGGGTAGCAATGAAATATTGTTTATTGACAGCCTTCAAGCAAAATTTGCTATTGGCTTAGACCATAAGTAGGACGTAAATTCAGAATCTATATGATCATCACTATACAGGAGTCTTCTGTTACTTGAGTAAGCCCAGGTGCGGATGGCACATGCAATCAGCTTGTGGTGGCTTGTAGGAAGGGAATCAGTTCAGTGATCTTCATCTTGGATAAAGAGCAATAATGATACCGACGATTTCCAAGAAAAAAGTGCCTGACTCTGATATGGTTCATCTAGAAATGAACTAAACTATGTTTTACACTTTGTGAATTCTATTCAATAAAATAAAGATTTCAGATTTTCTGAGGAACTTGAAGCTCATAGCTTGGAGGTTCAAGACTCAATGGGAAGGTTTTGTTAAATGATAAGCAAAGAATGGGAATGATATTTAAAAATAAGATCAACAATGTATGAATGCAAATATGATGCTTCAATGATTTGGGAATGGTGGTTTAACACAATCCCTTATTTCTGTTCCCGTTCTTTCATTTTTATGCCCACCCTCTTAATGGACTCTTCAAATGAGGGAATATAAAATTTAGACTTCCCTAGTTTCAACATTGAGAATTTTAATTTCCACCAAGTGAAAAAAGAAAGTTGAATAGGATAAAGATTAAAAGCCAATGAGGCAAAAAGTGGAAAGAAGAATAGAAAGCTCGCAAGATTTCAATGAAACATTAACAAAGGAGTCTTGATTCTGTCAGATTCCTTGCTCTTTTAAATGGGCTATCTAGATTTTTGTTAGTTCTTGGTTTGATTATAGTGATCTCTCTCCCCCCCCCCCTCCCTCGCTCTCACTAACCTTTTTTTCTCTTTTATCATTTTGCATGTTTTCTTTACACTAGCTTCAGTATCTTTTCCATTTTCCCTTTTTCGGGGTGCTTCAAAGGACTCAAACATGACCAATACGAGGGGGAAGGTTGGGTATTTTAGAGTTTTAGGATAAGTTTGGCTGGAGAAAAAAAATTGAAATGGTCCAATAGTAGCAGAGGTGATGATGTAGTAGTAGGGTGGAAGTGATGATAGGTATGCTGGTGGTGTCATAGTGAGTAGTGTGATGATGGAAGGCAGCCTTGAGTGCACGGTGGTAAAGCTCATGGGGAAGTGTTCAGGTGGTGGCGGTGGTGATAGTTGTGATGGTGGAACATTGGCATTTGCGGTAATGATGGTGGTGGTGGTTTTCAAGGTAGTGCAGAGATCGGGTTCCTTTCAAATAAGAAAACTAAAATAATTTCCTTCATTGTAAGGACTTTATTTTCCAACACAAATCATTTTCCGTTCTCATAGGTCCTACCAAAAACTAGTAATTTACAAGAAAATGTTGTCCCACCAACCATCGCCTTAGTGGTGATGGATTTGGATTCACACCATGATGCTTCTTGAGGCTGCTCCTTTTTTCACAAGGGTGACACCCTCTTGGTGTTTGGTTGGAATACAAGTTCTTCAAGTAATTCTGCTATCTCATGACAAAACTTACTACTTAATTGTAGACCACTATACTTCCACCCTCCCCCTCCCAACAAAAGGAAAAAATGGGGAAAGGGGAATCCCCCTTTATCTCCCTTGGCTTTATGGGGTTCATATTATGTTGTCAAAAGTATAAGGATTCATGAACTATTGAGCTAATCCATGCACAATAGGAAACCATAATTAAATGATAGGGGTGGAACATACCCAAAATGCTGGCAATGCACATAGTCTCCTCCACGGCCCCCCATCAGCACCTCTCATTTCCAAGTACCTCTTCAACCTCACCTGAACAAGAGAGAATCAAAAGAATAGATCGCATAAATAGTAGATAACATAATGCCCAAACCAAGCAGTGCCAGCATAGTGAAAATTATAAACAATTTCATCCAAATGCAATAAACCTCAGGAAATATTGTTGTTAGATGGTTCTCCCAATCATTGAATGTAGGCAATTCACCAGGAAGAGCAGGAAGTTTTCCCTCCATGAAGTCCTACAAAAATAAACGGACAAATACCTCATCTTAGATAAACATCTGGAAGGCAAAGTTTTTTGAAGAAAATATAGACTGAGAGAAGGCATATCTCCTAAAAGAACAAATATTTATTTAAGAAAGCAAATCTGCAGAATTTCTTTTTCACTTCTCTTCTGGGTTGACACAAAAAGTGGTAAATACATAATTAGGTGCATCAAGATTGGATAGAAACCCGAAAGGACATTCCAGCGCAATCAATATACTTCTTTTTGCGATAAACAAAGTACATTGGAACGTCAAGAGCATAATCCACGTATTGCTCAAACCTGCAACAGTAGCAATACAACAAAACAGTGAACCATTTACAAAAACATTTTAACATGTAAAATACAACAAAGAGTGGCTTGTCTTATTTAGGAGAATGTGGCTAGACATCAGCAGAGTTTTCATAAAAGGCTGAAATTATGGATTTTCATATCCACCAAAGGCAAAAAGTTGCGGTCGGTAGTGTCATAAGTTTGAAGCTAGACCACAGGACTTGATGAATGGGCATGGGATAATAACAAACTCAGAAAATAATAATCCATATTTCAGGATAGCTAGTATTGGCTAGGAAACAGATACTACATCCAAAAGTGATGCCCAAGGTAAAACCATAATGACATGGTACACCTTTCATTGCACAACCACAATGATGTATTCCATGATTCCATCAATTGAAAATTCAAACCTTGCGAGCAAAGATCAATATAGGGCCTAATTAGAGCTGAACTAAAACTTTTTAAATCACATAGAGATTAAGGTATATACTTAATCATATTATAAGCAAAAATACTGACAACTCTTCATTCATCCTAACAAAATCTTATCATGTAGTGAAATATCTTTTTCCAAGATTACGTTGCCAAAAAAGAGATGTCACTCACCCAAAACCATCATCAAAAACAAAGGGAAGCATCCCTGACCGATTCTTGTCTGTGTCAGTCCAAACATGGCTATCAAAAATTGACACAAGAAATAAATCAATAGAGCCACTTTGAGGAAGAGATAGACAAAAGAGTACTAGAAAAATGAGTGACATAACACCTTCGCATGCTGAGATAACCATTGGGTTTTCCTTCTGTAAAAGGAGAATTTGCAAAAAGCGCAGTTGCTATCTGCTCAATTCATCAAATGACTCAGAAACAATAAATCCATGTATGTAAGTATCTTAATAAGGAATAGAATATAATATTAAAGTTTCTCACAGGTTGCAATGCGAGACCAGCACAAAATTTTCTGACCATGTCAGCTTCAGAGCTGAAATCCAGATTAACCTATTTGAGAGAGAATATTGGTCAACATTTCATCCATTAACCATTGATTCCTTAATATTTTTTCGCTAACGAGGAACTTCCATTCCCCATCTGTCATTCCATACAACTGAGTACAGCAATTCCCACATGAACCCACTCGAAAGAGTCATGTATAAATTAATATTTAAATGGTGAACATTTACACCCTAAGAGCATGAGTGGCCTGAAAAGCAACATTTCTACCTGGACAGTACATGTTCTAAACATCATATCAAGTCCAAGTGAGCCAACTTTGGGCATGTAGTTCCTCATAATCTCATACCTTCCCTGATTCAAGCACTGGGTCAGTTGCAATGAATTCAAGTTCACAAAGGGAACAAAGAAGATTTAGATTTAATTAAGGCATAAAAAAGCCTAGACATGCAGGAGATACATCTAGTGCATTTGCAGTGAAACAATAGTGGGCACAATTACATAAGAGCACCCACATGGCATCTCTATGAATTGGTCACATCCACTTACATACTTCACCAGGGATAGAAGAAATGGAAAAGTACCTTCGGCATTATAGGAATGTCCTTGATTCTCCATTTGGGCTGGAAACCAATTCCCAAAAATCCAATTCCCATTTCTTCTGCAACGGCTTTGACCTATTAACCATGCACAATGAAAATTTAAACAGCATGCACTAGATGGTTTGACTCTCACCAATTAAGACATGGAATATAAGCATCTAATCAACCTATATGTACGGTTTATACCTTTTCATGGTCAATCAGGAGATCTTTGGATAGCTTTCTTCAAACACATGTAAGGAATTTTTTTGGAAGAACCATGATTTCAAAAGTTCTTTTGAGATGGAACTACATTTAGGTCGGTGTGGTATTTTTCAAAGTAGATAATTAATCTTTGAGCCAGATCTAATATTCTGGTAGGCTTGGACAGCACAGTTTTGAGAAGTTTGCCCAGGGGTATCATGGTAATTTTCAGTATCAATAGACCTTAATATAATTTAAGTAATTAGTTATTTATAGATAATTTTAAATTATAATTATCCAATTTAGGGATTTATTTGTAATTTGAACAAATTGAATTGGGGGCTATGAGTTGGGAAAATAAAAAACCCTACTCCCTTGGGAAACCCTAGCTCCTTAGAAACCCTAATCTTCTCCTTGTCCTTGAAACCCTAGCCACCACATTTTGCCTCTTCTAACCCCAATCAGTACGTTTTTCTAGCTAATTTTAAGGGGGAAAACATAAGGGAGGAAATCAGCTTATATGTTTAAAACTGGAATTAGAAAAATGTGGGGGTGGGAGGGGGAGACCTAATAGGAAACCCTAGTCTTCCTATTCTGTCTAAACCCTAGTTGTTAATTGATGCTAGCTATTTTCTTAGAGGGAGGTGGCAGACTTAAGGAGCATTTTAATTCAGTTTTTATGTTGGAAATTTGAAATCACAAGGAGGAAAAACTTAAGAGTCAAGCCGTAGCCATCTTTTATTTCATCAAACCCTAGAAGAGTCCACTTTGGTCTTCCATTTTCTTCCTTGTGCTGCCACTTTGAGAAGAAAGGAAGAGAGAGATCTGTGCATCTAGAGAAGGAGGAGGAGATTCATGAGTACGAAAGATCATCCATCAAGGCAAGTAACTTTCTATGTCTGTTTTGCAAGCAAGCATCTTCCTCTTCTTCGTATAATCATTACTCGAGTAAGTGGTTCATGTATACATTTGTACGAGCATTTTTGTGTCTCGTGTTGCTTTTTGTTATCCATTTCATATCCCTCTTGGAATTTTACCAAAATCATGAAAAAACCATATCTTTTTGACCTCTCACTTATTCTTGAATCCATGATATGATTTCTCTGTCTCCTAGCATGAAAATGAAGCCTTTATTCATCCAAAAAGCGATTACTTGTCATGGTTTAAGGGGTGGCCAAGTGCTCCTTCATTTCTAATTATTGGATTGTATGCTTAGTGTAGTATAATTGAAGTCATTTGTTATTTAATATCATGTATATGCTTTTATGCCATGAAAACTCCATGTTGGCCATGTGCCTAGATGACTATCATAGAGTCAAAAAGATAATTTTCACATGATTATATGATGATATGTTATAGATCTTGTGATGGTCATAGTAGATCTAAAGTTTTGATGTGAGAGACCATTAGTTTTGTGGACCTTGGATTTGGATCTAATAAGCCATTATGAAAGATGAATACCTTATGCTTGAAATATGATCTTTGATTGTTTTTACCATTAGATCTATGATTGTGGTATTCAATAGCGTAGATAATTGTAGTAGATCTACAAATTGCCTTAGTGGTCGTGTGCCTAGGTGGACTTGTATGGTTAGAGAAGTAATTTTCTATGTCGTATAATATATTTACGACTGGATTACCCCGGCATTTGATTGGCATAAGAGCCGTGTTTGAATGTCAAAGCTTAGCTTGAAGTAAATCTGTAGATCTACATCCATGATTGCTCTTCGTATAATATATTTCGATTAGTATATTGCAGACAACCTTGGTGCCACGTACTATGAATCATATAGTGATTGCTCTTCGTGACAATGAAGATTATGATTGACGTTTGAGTGCCACATTAGAATGCCAAGTCTAATTCAGGTAGTTTTGAGAATTTTGTAATTTTTGAGTAGTAATAATATAATTGAGAGTTGTTTTATCTATTAAATAGCCTTAGAAGTATAGAGAAGTTTGAATAGACTTAGAATTGGTTCTTGAGAAGTTGGGTTTGGAATAAGAGTGATATGCGAGCTTACATTCAAATGCTAGAGTGACAGATGTAAGAGTTTAGTCCTGATCTAAAATGTGAGACCAAGGTTGATGATTTTTAGTGTTAAGTTTAGAGCACTTTAGTGGAAATAGTGAGGGTGCCACATATTGAATACTTGGGGCATTCAAGTGATTATTCTAGTCCTTTTAATTGATGAATTGCTTTACGTTGTCCTTGATTACCGTGAGTATGCTTTCTTAATATCTATGGTTAGGTAAAAAAGATTATATGAAAACACTACGGTTTTAATAAATACAAAATCTACGGAACCTTAAGGTACTTTATAGTCGTTTGATATTGATATCCAGATCCTGGTGGATATGAGGTCAATTATTTAATGGATGGATACTTATAATCATGTGACTATCATATAATGTGATATTAAGGGATATAACAAAAAACATTAGGTTTGGCATGTTGAGAACTAGGATTTGTACGCCCATGTCAATCAGAGGAGTCCTGAGATTAGAATTCCTACACCCTATGCTAGAGGGAGAATTCTGAAACCTGAGATTCCTACACTCTGATTCGGTGGGGAAAATCATTTGTGAAATGTGGTACTTGGAATTCCTACAACCTGCATTAGTGGCGGGAATTTTGTTGTTAAAGGTTCCTATGCCCTACGTCGATGGAGGAAATTCTCCAAGAAGCACAATATTAGGATTTCTATGCCTTACATCAATGGGGGAAATTCTGGAGACCATGCATGGTTGCATGTCAAAGTGGTAAGTATTAGGTTATCTCGTGATATTTACCTAGATAATGGGCACGTAAATATGCGATCTTTTATTACAATGACAAAATAATATTCAAAGATATTGTTACGATATCTCAACATTGATGAAACCTCTATTGAGATGGGGCCAATGGAATTCATCTTATCATTAATGATAGGGTTTAGTGGAATCTATATTGTTATTGAGATTGGATTTAGTTGTATCTATTATGACGACCCAAGTTCCGAAATATGATAATTAGGGTGAAATTGAATTAGTAATGATCAATGATTAGGTTTAAAATATGAAAAATTGAGTTTGGAAGTAGAAAGGGAAAGTTGGGCCTTGTAAGGTATCGGTTTCCAAGATATTATCAATATGGGTGGTGAGGTTTCGGATTTTTAAAATATGGCAATTGGAAGGTAATTAAATTAAAATAAATGAATTGTGGTAAAAAAAAAGAACGTGAGGAATTGGATTGAAAAGCCCAAAGCTCCAGAATTGGTAAAATCAGGGATCGAAATTATAAACCGAGAAATGTTATTACGTAAATATGATTTCGGGCTTTAAATTATAATAATCATGATTTATTAAGGTTATATAATTAAAATTAAGGTCCAAGGATGTGAGAAATTAGATTAGAATGGTCGAAATGAGTCCCGGATGGCGAAAACGCAATGTTTCCGTGCTGCAGGCTAGATGTGCGCCTGACGAGCGCTCGATGAGTGCTCAAGGCGCAGCCTGGCAGAATACCTCTGCCTGATTACCGCCCAACTAGAGCTCGAGCGCTAGTCGAGGTATTTATACGCGCGAGGCTTTCTCCGCATTGTTCTTTCGGCCATTCCACGGGAGAGGAGTGGGAGAGAAGAGGGGAAAGGGAAGAGGAAAAGAGGAATCCGGCCGTTCCACTCCGATCCGGGTAAAAATAACGGCAGATCGAGCTCAGACAAGTGTACCTAGGACCTCGTTTTCCGTTTTACTGCTTTCGAATATCTCCATTTCGTTATTTATGCTCTAAATCTCTAGTTCTCCGATAATTGACATGAATATTGCATGAATCTCATGACTTTTGGACTAGATTTCATATTTATACATGTATATTGTGACTGATAACTCCGATTTCGTGATTTGGCTCACGTTTTGCCTCCGTTTCGTGTCCGTACAGCGTAGTGCAAACCCTAGCTCGAAAAATTTGGGGTTTTTGGTTTAAATGCATGATTTTGTATGTGTATTTGGAATTATGGCATCGATTTCATGAATAAACATGTGTTTGGTATTCAATTTAAGCCCGGAAGTTTTCTATGGAACCCTAGAATGAAAATTTGGAAAATCGTATTGGAAACTTGCAATTTTGATGATTTAAATGTTAATTGTTGCCTAGTTTCAGTTTATTAAATGATTTGTATCTGAAGGCTCTGCATGGAACTGTGTTATCGAAACTATGGAAACCTCTGAAATCGTCTGAAAGAGTGACTGAATGAAACTTGGACTTGGCCTAGAAATTATAATGATTATGATTATGGAATTTTGAACAAATGTATTGAATTTAGCTAATCAGTAAGAAAATCGGACCTAGAACTGTCGTACAGTTAGATAAAATTCTCCGGCATGCCTTAGAACATTACGGTTACGGTAATCGAGGAAAACTATCGAACTATCGAATTGAAATGTATACCATCGAACCATCGAACTATCAAACTATCAGCCTTTGATTAGGTGGATTGAACACAATCTATCCTCAATTATTCGCCCCCTTGGCTAGTGGGGTATACTAGTTGGGTCCTTTGGATATCGAACTAGAATTTCTGAAGAATAAATAAGATTTGGAACTGTTTTATGGATTTCGATAAGTGTTTAAATAGAATTACGTTTTCTTCCTGTTTTCCATGAATGCTTCTATTGTTCTGATATTATCGTAGTTTTTCTATTCTAACGTAATTATGTTTTGCAGGAAAATATAAATTATGATTATTGAAACCTATTTATATCGAACTAGACTTTTCTCATAATTTCTGTATATGTTCCTGTTCTTTGACAGTTTTTATGACCTTCTGCATTTATGTTCTGCATCTGAGCATTATATTCTGCATATTTTAGTACATTATTGTTATTCGGCTCACTGTTTATTTTTTTCCCTCCAGATAAGGACATAGAGATGATACCGGATAAACACAAGTGATTAGAGCTTAGAGATGAGCTGGATGGACTCTCAGAGCCTTTGAAAACTTGGGATTTTTGGATATTGTTAATGTAAATACCTAAATTGTGAAGGAAACTATGTATTAATAATTATGATATGTTCTGCATGCTGTTGAAACAGAAATTATGCTTTCACAGGTCTATATTATAGATTTAGTTGCTTCCGCTATATGTAGTCTGTATTTGTACAGGTCCTAGATAGTATCTCTCGTATGTTTTTTGTATAGTAGAAAGGATTGTGTGTTAAAGCCATGAATGGATATGGCAATTGTAATCCTGTGTATGTGTGTTGTAGGAGAACTTGTAGTTTTTGGATAGTTGTGTGCACGTATTGATTATATTATACAGGTTTATGTTTTAGTTTAGCCCAATTTTAGGGGAGACTCTGTCCGTTTTTTCCTAAAACCTTAAGTTGGGATTTAAGCATCTATTCCTGTATTTGTAATAACGGAATTATCTGAGGACAAAAAAAAAAAAAAAATCCGTTCCGTCACATCTATACTCTTATTGATATTTGAATATGGTGGAATTCATGTTATTGTTATTAATGTTCTGATTCAAGGAATCCATGCCTTGCTGATACTCAGATTTAGGAAATCCATGCCTTTATTTTTGGTGTTCGGATTTAGGAATCTACTTGATGCTGATATCGTGTTTGAGTTGTGTTATGATAACGTTACAAAGTTCTCAAGTGATATGATTGTAATGAACATTGTTGCTACCTTCATTGCTTTTATTGTTGATATCATTGACTAACCTGAGATTATTATTGTTGTTATTATTATATTATCAATTATTATCACTTATTAAGTGTCTGGCTAACTCCTTACATTTTCTTAGCTCTAAATTAGTACAAGATGAATAGAGCTAGCTGGTAATCGAGTTTAGCTAAATTGCTTGCAAGTTCAGGATTGTAGAGCCTAGATGCTATTATTGAAGTTAGTGTTATTTATGTTTTCTAGTCTTGGATATTTTTAGAGACTTTGTTTTTGGGGTTGCATTCCCCTAATGTTTTGAGTGTTTGATGGATATTAGTTTTCCCTTGGAGTTTGCAAAGAGCAATATGATTTTATAAATGTTTAATTTATGAGATATTATTGATATGTGGGGAGATTTTTGGAGATAGTGTGGTGGTTTAGGTCTGCAATTGTTAACCGGAATTGGGTCATCACAGGAATAGTTAGGGATAAGAGAGATTTATTAATCACTTTTATTAAGTTATATTATATTATGCTGGTGGTACTTGCAAAGTGTATATTTTAAATCAGTTAATTGACAGGCTATTTTACCTTGATTTGTTCCTCTCTCTCTTCTCCATTTTTTGTTCTTTGATGGAGGCAGTTTTATCCTCCTTGTGTTTTTCTTTAAAAAAGGGCAGTCTAATACATAAAACTCCTGCTATATGCAGGGTCTAGGGAAGGATCGGAATATTTTAGGTCTATTATACACAATCTTACTAGCATTATATATGAGTTAGTTTCCACGACTCGAACTTATGACATCCATATCACACAGCAAGACCTCTACTAATCATGCCAAGGCTACCCTTTCCTTGAATATTTCCTTACAATTCTCAATAGCAAACCATCCTTTCCAATTAAGATCCTCTGTGGGAAAAATGAAATCCAAAGGAAGACATAAGGACGTACAGGAAATTCATCTATGTCAATTTGTGTTCTACGCCAAGAAAATAGTTATGCTATAAGACCAACATTAATGGTAAGTTGGATGACTGCAAGACAGTTTCCCAACCAGTCAACTGCCTCACGTATGTTCAGCTCATCAGTTAGTGTCAAGTGAGGATCATTGATACAAAATATCTAACACTTCACTATTCCAAGCTGAAAAGGATTTTAGGATACTAGATGATGTTTTGAACTAACCATTTTAGAGCCACCCCTTCATCATTTGCTAGAGCCTATATTATAGAAGAACAAAATACAAATACAGAGGCACTGACATGGTGGAACATGTTGCCACAAAATCAATATACCTCCAAATGTCTGACCTCCGTCCACCCCCACCACTGCCTCCAATGCTAACCATTTACCATAACATCTCTCCAGTTAACATTATTTCTCTCTGCAAAACTGATTCCTTGAACATATAAGTCCTAGCTCATGTCCACTACCTACTTAGTTCTCCTAATAGTTATGCCTAGGTGAAATTCACTCTCATGTGAGTCTAAAGCTTTCATGAATACAGTCTCTGTAACAATTTCTGCAAACTATAGCACATCATATCTCGGGAACTTCCATACAAGCAATCTTGCGTTCTTATTGTACTGCCAACATGCAACCACTGGTGCAAACAATGAAAAACAACCAAAATACTTCCTCAATCCATATCCTTTGCAATAAGATTATTCTGGCAAGGATGGGAGACAGCACCATTTACACCATAGATGTTAATTAGGACGAATAAAGTGATAGAGCACATGGTTCACGCCGTTCCACACCTAAAAACGAGTTAATCACTGGCTTAAAACCATGAACTTCATAGGAAAAGGGTCATTATGCAATCAAAGAGTATGAACCCAATGATGTGTATAAGTTGCTGATATGAAGAGCAACACATTCTGAAAGAAAATCAGCAGATCAAAATCATTAGTTTCGAAAGAATGGCTGAGTTACCTGATAGAGGTGTGAATTAACCTCAGCACAAGTTTGATGCAGCGTTTCAAGTGGAGCACCACTAAGCTCGAATTGGCCACCGGGTTCAAGCGATATGCTTTGCTTCCCCTGCCAAGCAAGAAAAGAAACTTTATATGGAATGTACATCAAGTGCGAATAACATCTATTTGAGGCTGAATGATCAATGTTGAATTCCTAATCACAAAGTGTGATAAGTGAAAAACATAGTTGGAGCCCAAATTGTTATATGATATATGTGCAGGATGAAAAAATAAGAGAAAATAGAGACAAAAATTTGAGGATCATAAACTATTGCAAAGAAGTAAAGCACCATTTTACCTGCTTGAGTGCGATAATATTGTCACCTTCCAGAATCTTATCCCAATCGAATCTCTCAGCAATACTGTTGAGCAACTCTGCTATTTGTTCATAAGTCATGGGGCGTAAGGTTCCAATCTCAAAACCGAACTTCTCATGCTCAGTGCCTATTCTGCAAATTCAGCATGAAGGAATCCAATATCAAAAGCAGATACAGAAAACAAGGATGATGATTGATGCATCCGGGTGGTAGCTGCTTGGAACCCAATTAGTATAATTTTACTCATTTTTCTGATTAATAATTTTAAAAAATGAGGAAAAAACGGGGCATGTCAAAGCCTTGTAAACGTGAGAATACACACAAGTAAAATCAGCCCTGTAAGTAGAAATGTATGGTGCGAATCCAAATTGACTGAATAGGGGCATGCTCAGAATCATACTCTCATGCCATGGGCATTTAAGATAAAGAGATCAGCAAGTTTCCGACAGTAAACCATAGAAAAAATGAAAGCCTTGACTACAAGGTTCCTATATTACAGAGTCTAGGGATGGTGCAGCCTACTACGTTGCAGGGAGGCTACCCAACTAAAACCACAATAGAATTGAAAAGGAAAGATATAGAAAAAAATCCACAAGCATTGAATCTAGTAGAATTTTTTCAGAAATCAGATTAGGAATATGAGAGATATTATTCTAAGCATTTCCTTGCATAAGTTTGAACTTGATATAATCGAACAGAGATAGAGATATTTACATCATGTTAATATTTGTTAGAGACTTTTGTCTTATTGGCATATTCCGTGACCATTTGTATCATTGTATTGATGTCGGTTTGTGGGTTGTCGGGTTAAAGTCCGTTCGATCCGCCCTCCAGTCGCTCAAGCCCGTCCAAAGACGACCCGCTCGCCATAAACTCGATTTTCGCTCGAGCTCGAAAACCAGTAGGGTGGCCGCTCGCCTCTCGCTCGCTAGCCGCTCGAGCCGCAAAACCAGTAGGCCGGCCGCTCGCTGCTCGCCCCTTGCCCGCTCGAGCGCCGGCCCAACGGGCAGAATTTTCAAACACGTTTTTGGTTCCACTGTAAATTCTAGCCTTATTTTTTGAAACCCTAAGGATTCTGGAGAGTTGAATTTCGTGCCTCCTTGAGAAGAAAAGGCTCTCATGCTTCAATATTGTTGCACATCTTGAGAAAACTAATCACTAAAAGATTGTTCTACATGTTCAAACTAGTTTTCTCACCCATTTTCTTTCACCATTGAAACTTTACCTTCTACCATTATTGGAGACTTTGGTTCGTGAAGAAAGAGACTCGTTCGTGATTGAAAATTCAAGTGGTTCGAGGGAAGACTGACGTGAAGACCGGAAGGAGTCCGGTTCCGTTGCCGCGGGCAAATCCAAGGAGTTCCTTGGTAGGGATCACGTGACGGGAGTAAGTCGGCTAGGTTAGCGCGTCGTTACCACCCGGTCTGTAAATTGATTTTCATAGTGCATTGTTTCCCTGGCCGTTGAAGCCCGGAGTGTTTTTCTCGATACCGTGGGTATCGAGCTTTCACTTCGTCATCAAAAATTGGATCTTTTTACTATTGTTTATGCTTGGCTATATCTTGCTTGCTTGTCTATATCTCTAACATCTAGAATTAATTATTCATTACGTGTATTGAATATTTAAAGTATTTGTGTTTCCGTTATATTTTTTCCGGGGTCGAAACACGTTAGCACGAAACGTGCTTTTTCAATATTGTCATCCACAAATTACACATTTGATAATTGGATAGCAAGCTAAAATAACAAAAACATTAACATCCAATTTTTTTCAGGAAAATTTGCAAGATAATGAAAGTTATGATACATATTATATATATATATAACTAATTCTGCAAAATATTTCCCTTATCCTATACTTTCCCTCAAAAATTCCAAAAAATCCAAATTAAACCCACAAAGAAAGATATACACAAAATCCAGCGAGAAACATTTGGTTAAACTTTCCGTCATGTCTATTTGAATAATTTTATAAAGTAGAAAAGGAATATGAGAACTCAATTGCTTCCAACACTCTGACACAAATATCCATGGCACTGTATTTCTGTAAACCAAAGACTAGAACATGGATTGATATGTTGTGCCATGATGCTAACCATTCAATTGGCAACCATATTTGCCGAAAATTTATTAATGTTTGAAAGCAGAAAAGACTGCCTCACTTAGACCAAAAAAAGCATCGAAGCAGCCATTCGCTGCCTCTTTCTCCATTGAATAAAAATATGCATGCAGATATCTGCACGAGAGCCTGAGATAACAATCGTACTAATTATCTAATATTCTGTGATTCATAGAAAATTTTAAAAATGCATATCCCAGTTTCAGTCATGAAGCCAAGATTATTTCTAGACAAGGATTTATTTTGTTCTTCCATGCGTCCAACATGATAAATGGCCTACATAGTGCACAAGGCTCCTGCATTGCCACCTCTTCCAGTAAATATGTATAACCTTACACGTAATTTGCCAACTTTTGGCATTCAATCATATAAGCTTCAAGTCAAAAGAAAGAAACGGTGAATCACCCATAATCACGCTTTTCTTCAGATGATCTTAATGAAGAGAGAGAGAGAGAAAAAAAAGTTGATTTTAGCAAGATATATAATATATTATCCATATGATCACATTGACCGTGTGATCATACTTCGGAAAGAGGATGAAAACGGAAACTGATACAACACCAGCACCATATCATATGAAGGTAAGATTTAAAAGCCGTGAAAGGATAGAAACCAACCTCCAGTTTTCCTTGGGTTTGCAACCAGATGCGAGATATCCTACGAGATCCTCTTTCGTAAGTGGCTCCGTAGCAATGACGGCATCCTCCGTAGGAGGGCTCGCAGCTACAACCGCACGGTTCCATCGTTTGCTTCCACATTTTACGCTGTCCAAACACAAAGTCCGTGCTTTCTTCGCAGAATTCCGACATAAGGAAGACAGGTCATTGGCAAAGGTCCCCTCCTTCAACGCGAATTCACAACGAACTGTCTCAGAATTGATACAGTATGACACAACGGCCTGAGACATCAGCGCCATCATAAATCCCCCTATAAAATGCAATTTCGGAAGCCTGTCAATCGCATCTAACCAAAACAAACCATTAGCGATCACTCTCCTCAAATTGTGTTATCATGCTCAGTGGAATAAGTAACTATTACATCAATAAGTGATTTACTCTTTAACGCAAGTACGAATTCTCATAAATTTCGGCCAAATTCAGTTAGCATTGCATCTATCAACATCAGTGGCAATTCCGACAATGAACGATTCTGAATAGCTCAAGTCAATTCTGCGTAGTAAGTTAAAAGAATTTTTAGAGGATGAATTTACCTCTAATTTGAACCGAAGACGTATACAAATAGGGTTTCGCTGTCGTTCTTTTTTTCCTTGAACTGGAAGTGCGATTAGAGGATGCGAACAACGGAGAGCTGCTTTTTCAGCGTAAAAGCTGTTGTAGCGGCTGAGGACGATGAACTTGAGCATTTCAATGTCCTGCCATTTTTCCGGTGGGCCGATTCAGGGGGTCATTTTTTTCTCTATTAGTCGTCGAATTAAAATTTA
>JAODPA010060896.1:0-11175 GCA_025585075.1 Nepenthes mirabilis
TAAATATTTTTACAAATATGCATGTCATATTAATAACATATGTGTAAAAGATGTCATTTAATTTTGATAGGTGTACAATAAATGGGCTGGCCCGATAGTCAAAGGCAGCCCCAGATCCACTGTTGGACAGTTAACGTTGACCCAACTGAAAATGAAGGTCGAATTCCTAAAATGCCCAAACACGTATCAGACGGTCAACGCCAGCGTTGATCGACTGAGGCACAGGCAGGCCGCCTACTTGCGCCTAGGACGGTCAACCCGTGCGTTGATCAGGATCACTATAATAACAGGACAAAAATAAAAAGACTATTCATGGGCCTGACCCACTTGGGCCCATGCTCCAGAAGGCGGTTAACAACGGCTCTTTTCCTAACCCTATGCCTTCCATAATTCTAACTAGCTCCAAAAAAGGATGTTGATAAGATCGGCACCTTTCCCATAAGGAAGGCGCCAGATCTTCCCAACTCCTACCAAGTGGAGCATTCCAACGGTAATATACTCGAAAGGAAGGCAGCAATATTTGGAAAGCCACTACCGGTCAGAAAAAGAAACGATCCCAACTAATTAGGCAACGCGTGCCTTCCTCACAAGGAAGGCCGCCTAAACATGTCGCAGGGAATCACACCTTCCAACCAAGGAAGATCACCCAGCCGCCATTAAAAAGAGCCCTAGGGTCTTTGCTCAAGACACGCGAACAACCACTCACACAACACCTGTGATTGTGCTCTCAACTATGCATCCTATAACGGTTTCATACTCTCTCTCTGTGAAGCTTCCTTGTAGGCTGAGAGAAAGAACGCAAATCAAAGGCATACAGGCACTCTTCCTGTTGGCAGACGCCTACTGCCTTGACCCATCATCTAGATTTAACAGACGACATTGCCTCTCTTTCATCTGGTAACCCATACACTCTCATACTCACCTTCTCAATTCTCATTTTCAGTTACCTTCCTAGATTTCGAAGGCTGTTTACTGACTTGAGTGTCGGAGTGTTTTCGGTGGGACAATTTTTTGTTGACACACTGACCTCCTGTTCGTAGTGGTGTACAGGATCCAAACACAGTGAACGGAGCCAAAACTAGATAAGCGGATCAGCCCGATTTATTTAAAGTTCGGATCCAAGGACGCATCATTGGCACCGTCCGTGAGAAGTGCTTATAGAAAGCCAACCACAATCCCTCACAACGCTCTCTTTTCACGGCCAAACTCGTCTACAATGGTGAATACGAGAGCCCAAGTTAGCGATCCCACTAGAGACGCCACTTCTCCCAACGAGGACCACGCCGCTGGTACCCTGGTTAACGGGACGATAGATGGGGTGCCTGCACCTTTCTTTCAATGACTGATGGAGCAAATGTAAACCAACAACCGTCTATTCCAAATACTCTGCTCTTGACAAGAGCAGCAACAATAGGGGGTTTCGCCAGCAATTTCCCCTGCGCTGGCCACCAAAAAAGGTGGCCAAAGGAAAAAGAAGCCAGCTAGAAGGCCCGAGAGGCCAGCGAATAATCAAATCCCAGCCTCCTCGCGTGCTCCATGCCAGAACAGGCTTGAAGAGCGTTCTGGGAGCACAACGTCGGGAGAAAGTCCGAAAAGAAGAAATCCCCGATACTCTCGGGCAAAAAATAAAAACCCAGTCTAGGAGCGAGCTTCTAGGACTACTAGGTCCGCTGGAGGCAGTAGCCGGCCGGCTACTGGACCCTCTGGGGATAAAACAGAGTTGAGGGTTTACCTCAACTCTAAGAGATCTGCCAACGCCGCTCGCACAGATCCACGGGTGGATAAGATTTGGAACTGCGTGTTCAAGGATGATGAGTACGGTGTTGACCTTGACAGATCTCCTTTCACAATGGAGATCCTAAATCGTCCACCTCCCACTAAATTCAAGATGCCTTTCCTTGACTCATACGATGGGAGTAGTGATCCAGTTGACCATCTGGATCACTTTCGCACACATCTGAGTCTATAAAGGTTGGAAGACTCAGTAATGTGCCGTTGCTTCCCACTCACGCTAAAGGGAGATGCCCGCATCTAATTTCATCACCTCCCTTTAGGCACCATCAGTAGCTTCCGGGAGCTGACAGATCTCTTCCTGACTCAGTATGCCTCGAGCCAACGGGAAGAGAAGTAGCCGTGACACCTCTCCCACATCAAGCAGAAGTCAGGAGAGAATCCACAGAGATTTCTGGACTGCTTTGTGGTAGAGGCCAAGCGGATTCCCCGGATCACGGAAGAGATGAAACTAGACAGTTTTATCTCTGCGCTGACCTACGGGGACTTCTTCAAGCACCTGGATCACAAGAATCCCCAGACATTCTGGGAGGCAGAGTCAATCACCCAGGCTTACACAGCGGCAGAGGAGGCTAACGAAGTAAAATGCCCAGAATGGGCAGATCAGCCTCGCTCATTCCCTAGAGAGGGAAAAAGAAAATATAACGGCGATGATTACTACCGCCGGAAGTAGCACAGAATTGGGTTGCCAGAACTCAGGGATTACGGGCCCACCAGCTTTATGCCCTTGACGGACACGCTCAAATATCCTTATGCAGATCCACGGAAAAAAATTCCTGAAGTGGCCAAAACCACTGAAGAAGGATATTGGGAACCAGTCGAAGTACTGAGATTTTCACCACTCTGCTGGACATTCTACTGAAGACTGTAAGATATTGCAGAGGGAGATTGAAGAGCTGATTCGCAGGGGCCACCTCACCAATTTTGTCAAGGGTACTAGGTAGAGTTCTGGAGCAGCTAGTGGAGAAGGCCAGTAGCCGTCTCCTCCCCAAAACTGGATTACGGTAGGGGTGGTTAATATAGTCACCACCCAACTTGCCAAAAACCCAGCTGATGACAAGGAGCAGCAGACTGGGAGGAAGAAGCAGCGTACGACGGACAACACAATTAGCTTCAATGATGATGTTTGACTCATGTAATGTCCACCCGTGCTGACCCCCTTGTTGTATCCGCACTCATTTCAGATAGTAGTATCGACTACTAGTTGAAGCAAGTATTTATTGATAATGGTAGTTCAAAGGACTTACTTTACTTAGATGCATTCTTTAAACTAGGCTTAAAAAAGAACCAATTAAAACCTACCGAGGGCCCATTGTATGGCTTTGACAACGAGCCAGTGCCCGTCCAAGGGACAATCCAACTAGACAATCCGACAGCGAGTCGAACGTTCACCTTATTGGTGGTCGACCTGCCCTCTATTTATAACACTATATTAGGCAGACCGTGCTTAATAGCATTTGGGGCAGTCATATTGATCCCACACCTCAAGATAAAGTTTCCAACACCTCACGGTGTAGGAGAGGTGTTAGGCGACCAACTTACTAGGCGGACATGTCACACGTCTCAAATTGCCCATAACGGCAGCACTAGAACGGTTGGGGAACTCGATCATCGAGACAAGATAACCCTACAGCAAGCATAGTTCGACGAAGCCACAAATCTAATCCAACTGAACCCGGAGGAATCGAAAATGTGTGTACAAATCGAAAGCTTACTCGCTGGAATACTGCGCGATGAATTGATCGCGATCCTGCGATGGAACGTTGATATTTTTGCATGGACTCTAGCAAACATACCTGGGATTCTAGCTGAGGTGATGGTCCACAAGTTGGGGCTCGATCCTGGTCGAAAGCCCATCAGGCACAAGCGGAGGAACCATTTTGTGAAAAAGTTGATCGCTATCCGGGAGGAAATAAAGAAACTGCTGGACGCAGGATTTATTAGAGAAGTTCACTACCCCGATTGGCTCTCTAACGTCATCCTGGTGAAGAAAAGTAATAGAAAATAGCGAATGTGCGTCGATTTCACCAACGTTAACAAAGCCTATCTAAAGGATAGTTTTTCCTTACACAGGATCGACCTGTTGGTTGACTCGACAGCCGGACAAGAGCTGCTAAGCTTCATGGATGCCTATTCGGGTTACAACCAGATCCAGATGAGTCCGAAAGACGATGAGCATACCTCATTCATGATGGATCAGGGTACCTACTGCTACAAAGTGATACCCTTCGGTCTGAAAAATATTGGAACAACCTATCAACAACTAGTCAACAAGATGTTTGAAAAACAGATCGGTCGCAACATGGAGGTTTACGTCGACGACATGCTCGTCAAGAGTAGCGTCACCGGCGACCACATCCGCGACCTGGCAGAATTGTTTGAGGTGCTCCGCAAGCATCACATGAAGTTAAACCCATCTAAGTGTGTCTTCGGGGTAGCCTCTGATAAATTCTTGGGTTTTATCGTCTCCCAACAGGGGATTGTGGAAAACCCGGAGAAGATTAAGGCCATCGCAGACATGGCTCCCCCGCGGAGCGTGAAGAACGTCCAGCAATTGACTGGATGGCTAGTAGCATTGTCTCATTTCCTCGCGAAGTCTAGCGACAAGTACCAGCCCTTCTTTAAAGCCCTAAGAGGGACAAAATCCAATAAGTTTCAATGGATAAAAGACTGCCAGACAGCGTTTGATGAATTGAAGCGGTATCTGGCCAGCCCGCCATTGTTAGTGTCGCCTAAGGGCGGAGAAGAGTTGTATCTTTACCTGACGGTGTTGGAGGTATCCCTCACTTCCGTCCTGTACGACAGGACTCTGACACTCAATGGCCGGTCTACTACATAAGTAAAGTGTTGACCGGCCCAGTGACCCGCTACTCATGCGCAGAAAAGCTGGCCTTAGCACTTATATTCTCTGCACGAAAGTTAAGGCCGTACTTTCAGGTACACCGCGTAGTGGTCTTCACTGACCAACCTCTGAAAAATATACTCCAGAAGCCCAAAGTTTCTGGACGGCTAATAAAATGGGCTATCGAGTTGGGTGAGTTCGACATCGAGTTTCGGCCCAGACCCGTTGTAAAAGCGCAGGCTCTAGCCGACTTTATTATTGAGGCCACAACCCCAATTCTCGAAGAACAACCCGCGGAAACTGCAGTACAACTTGACGGAGTTCCAGAATGGGTACTCCACGTAAACGGATCGTCTACGGACGCCGGAAGTGGCGCTAGAGGTATTCTCTTTGGCTCGATTTTCTGACAACCAACAACATTGCTAAATACGAAACTCTATTAGCTGGATTACGATTAGCAAAGGAGTGCTCTGCCAAGAGATTGGCGGTCTACAGCGACTCCGAACTGATCGTTAACCAGGTTAACGGAGACTTCGAGGTAAGCAACCATCACCTGGCCAAGTACTTGGCAAAGGCGAGGGAGGCCGCCCAGGGTTTTGACAAACTCACCTTGGTTCATGTTTCCAAAACTGAAAACTGGAAGGCAGACCAGCTGGCTAGAGCCATTGCAGCCGAAAATCTAGAATAGTACTCGAGGGACATGAGAGAGATTCTGAACACTCCCAGCATAGAGAAGCAGGAGGCGATACAGATTTCTGAAACAAAAAACTGGATGACGCCCTACTTTAACTATCTGGCTAACGGATCATTGCCAGAAGACGTAAAGAAGGCTAAGTGAATCAAAAAGACAGCCGGCTGGTATACTGTGGTTGATGGGTGGCTATATCGCCATGGTTACTCAACCCCATACCTCTGATGCCTAACTCCCGGAGAGGTTGACTACGCCTTGGGCAAAGTATACCTCGGGATTTGCACAGTACATGTTGGCCGAAAAAACTTAGCCTTAAAGATCATGCGGTAGGGCTACTACTGGCCCTCGATTAAAAAAGACGCACTGGAATTTGTGAAGAAGTGTGAAAGCTGCTAACTTCACAGCCACCTTCACCACCAGCTATCCGTTGACCTGAAGACACTGAAGGCCCCTTGGCCCTTCGTGCAATGGGAGCTCGATAGTCTCGACCCATTTCCCATTGCCACGGGGTAAAGGAAGTTCATCATTGTGGGTATCGAGTACTTCACCAAGTGGGTCGAGGCCATCCCACTAGCAAAAATTATAGAGTACAACGCTATTGAATTCCTTTACTAGAACATTATTTGCAAATTTGGCATCCCAAAGGTTGTCGTGACCGACAACGGGACCTATTTCTCAGGGAAACGCTTCACCAAGTATTGCGCCAACCTTGGTATCAAGTTGGTCCACACTTCGATGGCATACCCCCAAGCGAATGGATAGGTGGAGGTCACAAACTGAACGCTACTCTACGGGTTAAAGACTAAGTTGGAAGATGCAGGGGGCTCCTGGGTAGACATGCTCCACTCAGTTCTCTGGTCTTATCGGACAACCCCAAAAGAACCAATGCACGAGACGCCCTTCAGTCTTTGCTACGGAACTGAAGAGGTAATTCTGATCGAAATCAGGCTTCCAAGTCTTTGGGTGGAATCATTTGACCAATAGGGTAACTGCCAGAAAATCAGGGAACACTTAAACTTGTTGGAGGAAGCCCGCGACGCCGCCAAAATACGGACAACGGCGTACCAACATCGAATTGCCCGATACTATAACAAAAAGGTAAAGGCGCGACAATTCGATATTGGGGACCTGGTCCTGTGAGGCGTCGAGGCTATAGGCAAGCTCGCCGGCCGCAATAAGCTCTCCCCTAATTGGGAAGGGCCTTTCCTAGTCTCCACCGTCCTGCGAAACGGAGCGTACAAGCTCCGAAACAAGGACGGAAAGTTAGTCCCACGAACATGGAACACGATCCACCTCAAACGCTGCTTTCAATAAGGGACCCAGGTATATACTTGCATTATTGAGTGTACGCATTCGCCTGCTTGTTTCAATTTGTCAAAATAAGAGTTTCCTTAGCATATTGCCTTCTTTTTTTCTGTGTGCATATATATATGTGTTTGCCTTGCAGGTTTACCTGGCCTAAACTGCCCCTAAGTCGGGAGGGTCTTCACCCTCTCGTTATTAAACCCTGGTCATCTAGGCGGCCCATAAGTGGTCGAATATAAACCTCGGTCATCCGAGCGGCCAATTAGCGGTCGTATTTAAACTCTAGTCATCCAGGTGGCCCATAAGTGGCTTAGTATAAACCTCGGTCATCCGAGTGGCCTATTAGAGGTCGTATTGAACCCTAGTCATCCAAGCAGCCCATAGGTGGTCGAATCTAAACCTTAGTCATCCAAGTGGCCCATTAGCAGTAAAAATCTTAGAGAGCTAGTGTAGCACACGTAACAACCTTCTCCACAAGGAGATAGCGTGATCAGTCAATGACGGTCGAAGGGAGAAAAATTCTTCTCCAAGGTTGGCCGCCCAAGTCAACACATGGGCAGCTCTATCAGGTTTTACTCACGAGCCGCCACTATTAGGCTGGCTAACACATATTCAGCCGCCTATAAAAAAACCTAAGGATTTCACTTCTTTGATAGTAATGCAATGGCCGCCAGTCAACTAAGTTGGCCGTCCAGTACAGTAAACATGTAAGCACAAAGTAGTAAAAAGAAATAGACACAAAGTGGGAGAATGATCATTTTATTGCTTTCGAACGTATTACATTATACATAATATAAAGGGAAGACCAAAATCGACAAAAGGCTAAGGAGGCGGCAGCGGTAGCACTTGACTGTCTCGTGGATCCCTCACGAGACTTTCGCGGGTCTGGGGGGACCTGTTGGACATATTAAGCAGGTCCACCGGGAAATTAGGGTCAATAAGCCTCGCGATACGCCGGCACATATTGACCTCTTCTTACATCCGCGACCACATCAGTTGCTCAATCTCGTGGGGGCGTATCCAGAGGTTTAGGCGGTTCTCCAGCTCCATCAGCTGCCTTCCAAGCTGGCTAAGACGCCCGGTGATTCGCTCATTCTCCTGCCGTAGCTGAGCATTCTCCTCTTTCAGAGTAGCATTCTCAGCCTCTGTATCAGCCAGAACGGTCTATAAGGTGGCGGCATTCGACCGATGCTCCGCCTCCAAAGCCGCCAGCTTCGCGTCCAACCAGGTGATCTCTGCTTCCCTGTTAGAGATCACTCGGTCCCGCTGATCAATCACCTTTGTAATGGCAGCTAGCACCTTCTTCTTCTGCACCAAAGAACAAAACAAATCAGAAATTCTAAAGGAGAAGTTATGCAAAAAGTATCAGGGAAAATTATATCTCCCAGACTCTCCGTGCGGGCCTATCAGGTCTGGCCTCCAAGTCTGACTCCAGCGGCGGCAGGCTAGAAGCAATGCCCTCATGAGCGGAGTTGGCAGCGGCCTCCTCCAAGATCTCCTTCAGGAGTCCCTCATCAACGTCGTCCACGGCGGTAGCAGGCTCCCGAGCAACGGCCTCCACTGTAGCCGTAGGAGGGTCAAGGTTGACCACCGGCTACTCAGTTGGCATCTACATGCCTGGTGAGCTAACTAATGGTTCCTGCGCCTCCGCCGGTGGCTCACAGGCTGGCTCTGAAAAAATCTCCGTCTGCGCCGCTCGAAGAACCACCTGTGGCGCAGGCTGGGCCAGAATAACGCCTTCGCCCCTAGTTTCCGGCAGGTCCTCAAACGATCTTTTGGTCTTGGTGGCACTGCTGGGACCACTGTAAATCTCGACAGCGATATAGTCGGGCCCGAAGACGATGAGGTGCCATCCTTTTGGGCCTTGGGCCAATGAAGTCATCATCTGTTGGACGGGGACAGATGAGCAGGCCCCTGGACTCCTCCGGTCACATCATCACCGTTGGCGGCGGTGCCTTGAACTTCTGAACGGGAAAAGGCGGTTCCCAATTCACCTTCTTGGTCTCTACCATAGAGACCGAGAAATCTCTCTTGAAGTCAAAGAGATGGGCCTTGACCAATTTGGTCAACCACTCCAAGGACGCCGTCTCCGTTACAAATGGCATCCCCGTATAAATCTCGGGCACCTGACCCCAATCCCTTGTCAAGGGTCAGGTTTCAGTCACCCTTACAAAGAAAAATTGATTCTTCCAATTCTTCAATGAGTCGTAGATGGCCGTATTAACCTTTAGGCCACTACGCGGAACCAGGGAAGATACAAAAGGTGTAAATATACCGCACAGTATTGGCGTGGAGCTGGGCGACGGGAATACGCAAAGCTTGGAGGATCGACTGTAAGTCGTCCAGAAGAGGAAGACGGAGACCACTTCTTAGGTGGGCCTCATATACCATTATGTGCCCGCCGATGGAGAGAAGGCCCTGTCGTCCTTGTCTGGAACCCTCCATGCGATATCTTTGGGGATGTTGAACTCAACGCACAGCTCTTTTACATCATTCTTTCGGTGAACAGAAGGGATATTAGCGACAGAAGTCGAAGCCATGTTCACAGAAGAACTAGGGTTTCACTTTGGAATGAAAGAAGGTTGAAGACGAAGAAGCAGAATCAGAAGGCGTGAGTGTAGAGGAGTGAAACTTACACGGCAAGGTGTGAAACGCCTTAAACCTCTTCGAGAAGGCATGCCATCATTCCTGCCATGTATCGCATCCCAAATTGGCCTCTTTTGAAGCAAATCTTCTGACACATTAATGGCCAGGATAGCGATTCAACCGTGTGAAGACACGTATCTACTTTCAACCTGACAGGCCGGCTAATGGCCACGCGTCACTCAGGACTCATAAAACGTTCTCTGAAATCTGGCAAAAAACGGTCAACAGATCCGGTCAACCTTCTTCTCCGGATTTGACCAAAGACGGTCAACAGATCCGATTGACTTTCTTCTACAGATCTGACCAGAGATGGTCAACAGATCCAGTCAACTCTTTTCTTCGGATCTGACTAGAGACGGTCAACAGATCTGGTCAACTCTCTTCTCTGGATTTAACCAGAGACGGTAAATAGATCTAGTCAACTTTCTTCTCCAGATCTGATCAGAACGGTCAACAGATTTGATCAATGCCTCACCCTTTCGTGGAGTTCTCTGAAATTTTCAAGCAGCAAAGGACAGCGAGGAGCTTTCCATCATGTACATGCTGGAGGCCAGAATTTTGGCCATTGGCATGGGGGCTAGTGATGAGTGTATAGTAAATGGGCTGGCCCGATAGTCAAAGGCGGCCCAGATCCACTATTGGACGGTCAACGTTTGCCCAACAGAAAATGAGGGCCGAATTCTTGAAAGGCCCAAACACGCATCTGCGTTGACCGATTGAGGCATAGGTAGGCGGCTTACTCGTGCCCAGGACGGTCAATTCGTGCGTTGACGAGAATTACTATAGCAACAGGCCAAGAATAAAAAGGCTATTCACGAGCCTGGCCCACTTGGGCCCACGCTCCAGAAGGCGGTTAACAATGGCTTTTTTCCTAACCCTACACCTTTCATAATTTCAACTAGCTCTAAAAAAGGACGTTGACAAGATCGGCGCCTTTCCTATAAGGAAGGCGCCAGATCTTTCCAACTGCTACCTAGTGGAGCCTTCCAACGGTAATATACTCGAAAAGAAGGCAGGAAATTTGGAAAACCGCTACCCCCCAGAGAAGGAAACGATCCCAGCTAATTAGGCAACGCGTGCCTTCCTCACAAGAAATGCCGCCTAAACATGACGCAGGGAATCATACCTTTCAACTAAGGAAGATCACCCAACCACCATTAAAAAGAGCCCTAGGGTCTTTGCTCAAGACACTCGAACAACCACTCACACAACACCTGCTACTGTTCTCTCAACTACATATCCCAGAACGATTTCATACTCTCTTTCTGAGAAGCTTCCTAGATGGCTGAGAGAAAGAACGCAAATCAAAGGCATACAGGCGTTCTTCTTATTGACAGACGCCTGTTGCCTCTACCCACCATCCAGATTTAAGAGACGATATTACATCTCTTTCATCTGGAAACCCATACACTCTTATACTCACATTCTCAATTCTCGTTTTTAGTTACCTTCCTAGATTTCGAAGGCTATTTACTGACTTGAGGTCGTAGTGTTTTCGGTGGCACAATTTTCCGTCGACACACTGACCTCTTGTTCGTTTTAGTGGTGTGTATGATCCAAACACAGTGAACGGAGCCGAAACTAGATAAGCGGATCAGCCCGACTCTGTTTGAAATTTGAATCCAAGGACGTATCAAATTTATTTCTTCATGTACCCACAAATTAAATAACATTGTTCAATTCATTTAACATCTTTTTTAGAGCTGTGGTTTAATACTTCATGAAGATAGAATAATCTCCACTACAACATAATGAATATTAATTGCCTATGTAGATAGAATTTCACGTACCAGATGGCAAATTCAACATATTATTTTCGTTCTCTTCTAGATAATTTCTATAACTAACACATTTTAACAGTCAAGTCTATTATAGAGACAAACTAAAAGATTATAAAATT
>JAODPA010060907.1:0-11174 GCA_025585075.1 Nepenthes mirabilis
TTCATTAATGGTGTATATTTTGAGTATTATTAGAGTTAAACATCTAAAATAAAGTACCACACACATATCGACATTTTTTTTTTTATCAAAATGTCTTGTGGTTACCATCCAATAGGAAGTGGCTGAAAGTAGTTGCTCTAAAATAGGAAAACATGGGCTACTTTTTGTTGATTGGATTTTATTTTATTTTTTTGTGTTAAAAATTAATATTTTTTCATTTGATACATATTTTACATAATATAATAACCAAAATTTATCTTTTCACATTCTTTAAAATTGATGGATATACTATAATATGGGTTGGCTCATGGTCAAATAAGGTCCAAATAGCTTGTTGGACGGCCAATTCAGTGATGACCCAACACGAGGCGAAAGCCCAAATCCTGAAAGTCTCAAATAATCGAGACGCTAGCAGGCAGCCAACTCGCGTACAGACGTTCAACTCGAGTGTTGACCGGAAGTACTGTAGCAGCAGGTCCAAAAAGGCATTAAACCTGCTACGGGCTAGGCCCAATTTGGCAGGCGAACTCATGCACGAAAAGTAACGATCCTTTCATAATCACGCATTTTTCTAAAAGTTGATCTTCTCCAAAAAGGCGGCAATGAACACAGCGCCAACGTTGAAGTCAAAAAGGTCACAAAGAGATGAGATGATTTTAATATCCGTTACACTGTTCAGAAAAAAAAAGGATCCATCAAATTATGCCTGTTAAGCCCACCAATTCTGAGAAGGCCGCCATTGCCAGTCCAAGAAGAACGTGCCACTTTGCCGAGAAAAGGTGGCTCTCCTGCTATTTATATAAGCTTGAAGTCTTCATTTTGGAAGACACACATAGACTCAGGCACAAACATGCGTGCTCACACAGAAACAGAAGCTCTTATACACACTCTCTAACTTGAGAACATTCAGAACAAGCTTCCTAAAACTAAAAAGTGACTTCCTACAGTCTCACCCACGAACGCTTACAGAGTTTGAATAAAGAACTCATCTTCTCTTTCTCTCTACACAAGCGTTCATCCACCAATCCTACCAAAGGCCCTCCAGATTACAGGAGACATTTCCCGACTTTTTGAGAACTATTCCCTAAATCTTCCACGCTTTCGGGACGCTGCTTCCACTCACTCTCTATGAGCAGCAAGCAGGACTCACATTCTCAACGGGCCAACACTCCCGACCATCCTACAATCTCTCTTTCTCTTTTGCTTATTAATTTACCTTCATCAATTTGAAGGCTTTTTACTGACTTGAGCGTCACAGTATTTTTGGTGGGACAACCTCCCGTAGACACACTGACCTCTTGTTCGCTTTAGTGGTGTGCAGGATTTAGACTCAGTGAACGGAGCCGGGTCGAACCATCTAGACGAATCCGAATCTATTCGAAGTCAGATCCAGGTACGCATTATTGGTGCCATCTGTGGGAAGCGCTTATGAAAAGCCAACCACAATTCTACATAGCGCTTTCTTTTTACCACCCGATTCATTCGCAATGGTGAATACGAGAGCCCAAGCTAGCGATTCCGCTAGAGACGTCACTTCTTCCGACCAGGACTACACTGCCGGTACCCTGGTCAATGGGGCAATAGGCGGAGTGCCAGCGCCTTACTTTCAATAACTGATGGAGTAGATGCAAACTAACAATCGTCTACTCTAAATAATCTGCTCTCGACAAGAGCAGCTACAGCAGGCGGCTCCGCCAGCAGCCGTCCCTGCACTGGCCACCAAAAAGGTGGCAAGAGGAAAAAGAAGCCGGCCAGAAGGCTCGAAAGACCCACAAATAATCCGATCCCAATCTCCTCGTGCACTCCAGGCCAGAACAGGATTGAGGAATGCTCTAGGAGCACAACTCTGGGAGAAAGTCCAGAGAGAAGAAATCTCCAATACTCTCGGGTAGAAGATGAAAACACAATCCAGGAGCGATCCTCTAGGACTGCCAGGTCCGCTAGAGGCAGTAGCCAGCCGGCTACTGAACATTCCAGGGACAAAACAGAGTTGAGAGCTTACCTCAACTCTAAGAGATCTGGCAACGTTACTCGCGCCGATCCGCGAGTGGATAAGATTTGGAACTGCGTGTTCCAGGACGACGAGTGCACTATTGACCTTGGTAGATCTCCTTTCACGGCAGAGATCCTAAACTGTCCGTTGCCCATCAAGTTTAAAATGCCTTCTTTGATTCATACGATGGGAGTAGTGATTCGGTTGACCATTTAGATCACTTTCGTACCCATCTGAGTATACAAGGGTTGAAAGATTCAGCGATGTGCCGCTACTTCCTACTCATGCTGAAGGGAGATGCCCGCATCTGATTTCATCACATACCTTCAGGAGCCATCGGCAGCTTCTGGGAGCTCACGGATCTCTTCCTGGCTCAGTACGCCTCGAGCCAATGGGAAGAAAAGCAACCGTGGTACCTCCCACATCAAGCAGAAGTCGGGAGAGAACCCCTGGCGATTCTTGGACCGCTTTGTGGCAGAGGCCAGGCAGATTCCCCGGATCACGGAGGAGATGAAGTTGGGTAGTTTCATCTACGCATTGACCTACGAGGACTTCTTCAAACACCTGACCTACAAGAATCACCAAACCTTCCGGAAGGCAGAGTCTATCACCGGGGCCTACGCTACGGTAGAAGAGGCCAACGAAGCGAAGCGCCAAGAGCAGGCAGATCAGCCTTGATTATTCCCTAGAGAGGGAAAAATAAAATACGACGGCATTGATCACTCCTGCCGGAAGAAGCACAGGGCAGGGCCGCCGGAACGTAGAGACTACGGGCCTACCAGCTTTATGCCTTTGTCGGATGCACGTTTAAATGTCCTCATGCAGATCCGCGAAGAAAAGTTCATGAAGTGGCCGAAACCACTGAAGAAGGACACTGGAAATTAGTCAAAGTACTACCACTTTCACTGCTCTGTTGGGCATTCTATTGAGGATTGCAAGACACTGTAGAGGGAGATCAAGGAGCTGATTCGCAGAGGCCACCTCACCGAATTCGTCAAGGGCCCCGGACAAAGCTCTGAAGCAGCTGATAGAGAAGGGTAGGAGCAGTCTCCTCCCTAAAATCGGGTTACAGTAGGGGTTAATATGATCACCACTCGACCTGCCAAAAATCTAGCTGGCAACGAGGAGCAGCATACTGCGAGGAAGAAGCAATGCACGGCGGACAACACCATTAGCTTCAATGATAATGATTTGACTTATGTAATATCCTCCTATGCTGATCCCCTCGTTGTATCCGCACTCGTTTCGGACGGTAGTGTCGACTACCAGCTGAAGCGAGTGTTCATCGATAATGGAAGTTTAAAGGATTTACTTTACTTGGATGCGTTCTTTAAACTAGGTTTAAAAAAGAACCAATTAAAATCTGCTGAAGGATCATTATATGACATTGACAATGAGCCAGTGCTTGTCCAAGGGACCATCCAACTAGAGGTCACATTGGGTACGTTTTTAAAAATAGCAACCCGAATACTCACATTCCTTGTGGTCGACCTACCTTCTGTGTATAACGCAATATTGGGCAGACCTTGCTTGACAGCGTTCGGGGCGGTCACCTCAATTCCACACCTCAAGATGAAGTTCCCATCGCCATACGGTGTGGGAGAAGTATTAGGTGATCAGGTTACTGGACGAACATGCTACATGTCTCAGGTTACTCCTAGCGACAGCACTAGAACAGTTGAAAAATTCGACCATCGAGATGAGACAACCCTGCAGTAAGCGCAGTCCGATAAAGCCACAGATCTAGTCCCACTGGACCCGGAGAACCGAAAAGGTGTGTACAGATCGACGGCTCACTCACTGGAACACTGCGCGATGAGTTGATCGGTTCCTGCGACGGAATGATGATATCTTCGTGTGGACTCCAGCAGACATGCTTAGGATTCCGGCGGAGATGATGGTCCACAAGTTGGGGCTTGATCCTAGCTGGAAGCCCGTCAGGTAAAAGTAGAAAAACCACTCCGTAAAAAAGCTAATCGCCATCCGGGAGGAGATGAAGAAGCTGCTGGACGCAGGTTTCATTAGAGAAGTTCACTACCCGGATTGACTCTCTAACGTCGTCCGGGTGAAGAAAGTAACGAAAAAAGGCGGATGTGCATCGATTTTACAGAGGTCAATAAAACCTGCCCAAAGGACAGCTTTTCCTTACTCAGGATTGACCTGTTGGTTGACTCGACAGACGGACATGAGCTGCTAAGCTTCATGGACACCTATTCGGGTTACAACAAGATCCGGATGAGTCCAGAGGACGAGGAGCATACCTCGTTCATGACTGATTAGGGCACCTACTGCTACAAAGTGATGCCCTTTGGACTAAAAAATGCTGGAGTAACCTATCAACGACTGGTCAACAAGATATTTGAAAAACAGATCGGTCGCAACATGAAGGTCTATATCGACGACATGCTCGTCAAGAGCAAGGTCACCAGCGACCAAATTTGCGACCTGGCAGAGTCGTTTGAGGTGCTCCGTAAGCATCACATGAAGCTGAACCCAGCTAAGTGTGTCTTCAGAGTAGCCTCTGATAAATTCTTGGGTTTTATCGTCTCCCAACGGGGGATTGAGGCAAACTCAGAGAAGATCAAGGCTCTCGCAGACATGGCTCCACCATGGAGCGTAAAGGACGTCCAGCAATTGACTGGACGGCTGGCGGCACTGTCCCGCTTCCTCGCGAAGTCTGGCGACAAGTACTAGCCCTTCTTTAAGGCCCTTAGAGGAACAAAATCTAACGGATTTTAATGGACGGAAGACTGCCAGATAGCTTTCGATGAATTGAAGCGGTATCTGGCCAACCCGCCTTTGCTAGTGTCACCAAAGGGCGGGGAAGAGCTATACCTTTACCTAGCAGTGTCGGAGGTGTCCCTCAGTTTTGTCCTCGTACGCCAGGACTCCGACCCTCAATGGTCGGTCTACAACGCAAGTAAAATGTTGTCCGGCCCATAGACCCGCTACTCGCACGCAACCCTACTTTCAGGCGCATTGTGTAGTGGTCATTACAGACCAGTCTCTGAAAAGTATACTCCAGAAACCCGATGTTTTTGGACGGTTGGTAAAATGGGCTATCGAGTTGGACGAGTTTGACATAGAATTTTTGCTCAGACCTGCTTAAAGGCGCAGGCTCTGGTTGAATTCATTGTCAAAACTGTGACCCCAGTTCTCGTGGAGCAGCCTGCAGAAAGCGCGGAACTACTTGACAGAGTTCCAGAATGGATACTCTATGTGGACGGATCGTCTACGGACACTGGCAGTGTCGCTGGAGTGGTCTTCACGACCCCCGATGGGTTTGAGGTGAAATACTCCCTCAGGCTAGATTTTCCGGCAACCAATAACGTTGTCGAGTACGAGGCCCTGTTAGCTGAATTACGGTTAGCGAAGGAATGCTCTGCCAAGAGATTGACAGTCTACAGCGACTCCGAACTAATCGTTAATCTGGTTAACGATGACTTTGAGCTAAACAACCCTCACCTGGTTAGGTACTTGGCAAAGGCAAGGGAGTTCGCCCAGGGTTTCGATAAACTAACTCTGGTTGATGTTCCCAGAACTGAAAATTGGAAGGCGGACTAGCTGGTTAGAGTCGCTGCAATCGAAAATCCGGAATAGTACTCGAGGGATATGCGGGAGATCCTGAGCGCTCCCAGTATAGAGAAACAGGCGGTGATACAGATTTCTGAAGCGAAAAACTAGATGACGCCTTACCTTAGTTATTTGGCTAACGGAACGTTGCTTGAGGACGCAGAGAAGGCTAAACGAATCAGAAAGATGGCTGGCTGGTATACTGTGGTTGACAGATGGCTATATCGCCGTGGCTACTCAACCCCATACCTCCGGTGCCTAACTCCTGAAGAGGCTGACTACACTTTAGGCGAAGTCCACCTCGGGGTTTGCGGATCATATATTGGTGGAAAAAACTTAGCCTTCAAGATCATGCGGCAGGGTTTCTACTGGCCCTCGATGAAAAAGGATGCATTTGAGTTTTTGAAGAAATGTGAAAGCTGCCAGCTTCACAGTAACCTTCACCGCCAGCCATCCGTAGACCTGAAGACACTTCAGGTCTCTTGGCCCTTCGCGCAATAGGGGCTCGATATTATAGGCCCATTTCCCGTTGCCATAGGGCAAAGGAAGTTTGTCATCGTGGGCATCAACTACTTTACCAAGTGAGTTAAGGCCATCCTACTGGCACAGATTATGGAGCACAATGCCCTGGAATTCCTTCGCCAGAACATCATCTGCAGATTCGGTGTCCCTGAGGTTGTCGTGATCGACAACGGGACCCAATTCTTGGGAAAATGCTTCACCAAGTATTGTGCCAGCCTTGGTATCAAACTGGTCAACGCTTTGGTGGCATACCCCCGCTGGTGACAAGTGGAGGTCATGAACCGAACGCTACTCCATGGGTTAAAGACTAAGCTGAAAGACGCAGGGAGCTCCTGGGTAGACGAGCACCCATCTGTTCTTTGGTCTTACCGGACAACCCTAAAAGAACCAACGCGGGAGATGCCATTCAGCCTCTGTTACGGGACTGAAGCGGTAATCCCGGTCAAAATCAGGCTTCCAAGTCTTAGGGTAGAATCCTTCGACCCACAGTGTAACTTTTAAAAAATCAGGGAGCACCTAAACTTGTTAGAGGAAGTCCGCGACGCTGCCAGAGTGTGGACAGCGGCTTACCAACATCGAATTGCTCGATACTACAACAAAAAGGTTAAGGCGCGGTGCTTTGATGTTGGGGACCTGGTCCTACGAGGCGTTGAGGCCACAGGCAAACTAGCCCGTCGCAATAAGCTTTCCCATAATTGGGAAGGGCCTTTCCTCGTCTCTGCCGTCCTGCGGAACGAAGCATACAAACTCCGGAGCCAGGACGGGAAGTTGGTCCTGCGAACGTGAAACGCAATCCACCTCAGACGTTACTTCCAGTAAAAGGCACAGGTGCGTATTTGCATTATTGTGTGTATATATTCGCTTGCTTGTTTTAATTTGCCAAAATGAGTGTTTACTTAATATACTACCTTCCCTTCCTGTGTGCATGCATATATATATGTGTTTACTTTGCAGGTTATTCGACCTAGACTGTCCTTAAGTTGGGAGGGTCCTTACACTCTCGTTAACAAACCCTGGTCATCCAGGCGGCCAGTAAGTGGTCGAACATGAACCTCGGTCATCCGAGTTGCCCATTAGTGGTCGTATTTAAACCCTGGTCATCCAGGTGGCCCGTGAGCGATCTAATGTGAACCTCAGTTATCCGAGTGGCCCGTTGGCGGTCGTATTCAACCCTAGTCATCTAGGGGGCCCATATGCAGTCGGATCTAAACTTTGGTCATTCAAGTGGCCCGTTAGCGGTCAAAATCATAGGGGGCTAGCACAACACACGCAATGACCTCCTCCGCAAGGAGATAGAGTGATCAGTCAATGATGGTCGAAGGACGAAAAGTTCTTCTCCAACGCCGGCTGCCCAAGTCAGCACTTAGGCAGCGCTGCCAGGCTTCACTCACAAGCCATCGCTATTAGGCTGGTTAACGCAACCGCCTACGAAGAGCCTAAGGACCTCACTCCTTTGGCAGCATTACAATGACAGCCGGCCAACTGAGTTGGCCATCCAGTGCAACAGATATACAGACACAAAAGACAGTAAAGACAGATGGACAAGAAGTGGGAAAATTTCCATTTTATTACTTCTAAATATGTTACAAAGTACATCAAATGTGCATAAATACAAGGGAGGTCCCAAAAATGTACAACACAAGAACTATGAGGGCGGCGGAGGCCTTTGACTGTCACGAGGCTCCCCTACGAGGCTGTCTCTACGCTACGCCGACCGGTTTGATTAATTAATGAGATCAACAGGGAAGTCGGGATTGACCAACCGCACAATGCGTCGACTGATGTTGACCCCTTCCAACAGCCGTGCGACCATCATACCCTCAACCTCGTGGGGGCGGATGTGGAGACTCAAGTCGTTCCCAAAGGTTGCCATCTGCCCATCAAGTTGATCAATACGCGCTTTGGCTCGTTCATTCTCTTCCTTTAGATGGGCAACCTCAGCCTTTAAGTTTGTGTTCTTCGCTTCAACTCCTGCTAGAACAGTCTCAAGGGCAGTAGTCTCCTCACGGTGCTCCGCCCCCGAAGCCGCCAACTTAGCATCTAACCAGGCGATCTCCGCCTCCCTATCGGAGATCACCCGGTCTCGCTGGTCCATCACCTTGATGATGGCAGCAACCACCTTCGACTTCTGCACAAGAGACAAACGAAAAACAGGTTAGAAATCCTGAAAGGAGAAAGTATGCAGAAGGCATCACAATGAATTATACCTCCCAGACTCTCCTTGTGGGCCTCTCAGGCTTGGCTCAGGCGGTGGTGGGCTGGAAGAGGCGCCCTCTAAAGCGAAGCTGGCAGCAGCCTCCTCTAGAATCTCGTCCAGAAGCCCCTCATCAGCATCATCCACAGCGATAGCAGGCTCACCAGCTACGGCCTCCGCAGTAGCTGCCGAAGGATTAAGATCCACCACTGGCTCCACAGCTGCATGACCGGAGAGCCAATAGATGGCTCCTGCGCCTCTGCCGGCGGCTCGCAGGCTGGCTCCATAAAGGACTCCGTTTGGACCGCTTGAGGAACCGCCTGTGGCGCGGGCTGCGCCAAGATAATACTTTCTCCCCTGGCCTTCGATAAGTCTTCAAAAGATTTTTTCATTCCCGTGGTACTGCTGGGGCCACTGTAAATCCCGACGGCAACAAAATCGGGGCCCAATGACGATGAGAAAAGTGTCTCCAACACCATCCTCTTAGGCCGCGGATCGATAAAGTCATCGTCTGTGGGGCGGGGACGGATAAGCAGGCCCCTGGAGTCCTCCGGCCGCACTATCATCGCCTGCAGCTTGAGCTTTTGAATCGGAAAAGGCGGTCCCTAGTTCACCTTTTTGGTCTCTGCCCTAAAGACCAATAAATCCCGTTTAAAGTCCAAAATGTGGTCCTTGACCAATTTGGTCAACCACTCCAAGGACGTCGTCTCCGCCACAGATGGTGTCCCGGTGTACACATCCGGCACTTGACCCTAATCCTTCACGAGGGGCAAGGACTCCACCACACTCACAAAAAAAGAACCGATTTTTTCAGTTCTTGAGTAAATCATAAATGGCTGTGTTTATCTTAAGGCCAGGGCGGGGGATAAGGGAAATCCATTCGCCTCCCTGATTTGTTTTAAAGAGTCCTTTCACCATCGACATCATCAACCTCTTAGAGTGTTTACGAAGAAAAATACAGAGGGTGCAGATGTACCATACGGCGTTGGCATAAAGTTGGAAAATAGGGACTCGTAGGGCTTGCAGGATTGACTACAAGTCGCCTGGTAGAGGAAGACGAAGACCGCTCCTCAGGTGGGCCTCGTATATCATTACGTGCCCTGCTGGTGGAGAGAAGGCCTT
The DNA here is from genome assembly GCA_025585075.1 of Nepenthes mirabilis. Taxonomy (NCBI): domain Eukaryota; kingdom Viridiplantae; phylum Streptophyta; class Magnoliopsida; order Caryophyllales; family Nepenthaceae; genus Nepenthes; species Nepenthes mirabilis. The sequence continues at coordinate 9,405 of JAODPA010060907.1, forward strand.
GTCGTCCTTGCCCGGGACCCTCCACGCAATATCCTTGGGGATATTAAACTCAACGTACAATGCTTTCACGTCACCCTCTTGAAGAACAGAGGAGATATCAGCGACGGAGGTTGAGGCCATGGCTGACAGAGAGACTAGGGTTTCATTGAGGAACGAGAGAAGGTTGAAGAAGAAGAAGGCAAAGTAAGGAGGCGTGAGAGAATTTTCAAAACGAGGAGGGAAACTTAAACTGGAAGGTGTGAAATGCTTTAAAATGCCTCAGAAAGGATGCCATCATTCCTGCTATGTGTTGCATTCCTAATTGGCCCTTCAAAAAGCAAATCCTCTGACGCATTAATGGTCTGGATATTGGCCCAACCAAGAGAAGACGCGTGTTTACTTTTGGCCTGACAAGTCGGCTAATGGCCACGCGTCAATCAGGGCTCATAGAAAGTTCTTCGGATTCTGGCCAAGGACGGTCAACAGCTCCGGTCAACTTTCTTCTTCGAAATTGACCAAAGACGGTCAACAGCTCCGGTCAACTTTCTTCTCCAGAGCTGTCCAAAGATGGTCAACAGCTCCGGTCAACTTTTCTCTCCGCCTTTCATAGAGTCCTACGGGATCCTCAAACAACGAAGGGCAGTGAGGGGCAACCCATCATGAACATGCCGGAGGCTAGAATCCTGGTCACTAGTATGGGGGGCTAATGATGGGTATACTATAATATGGATTGGCCCATAGTCAAAGAAGGCTCAAATAGCCTGTTGGACGGCCAATTCAGTGATGGCCTAACAGGAGGCGAAGGTCCAAATCCTGAAAGGCCTAAAATGGTCAACGCCAACGTTGACCATCGAGATGCTAGCAGGCGGCCAACTCGCGTATAGACAATCAACTTGAGCGTTGAGTGAAAGTACTATAGCAGCAGGCCCCAAAAGACGTTAAACCTGCTACGGGCCAGGCCCAATTTGGTAGGCAAACTCGTGCATGAAAAGCAACGATCCTTTCATGATCACGTGCTTTCCTAAAAGCTGATCTTCTCCAAAAAGGCGGCAACGAACTTAGCGCCAACGTAGGAGTCAAAGCTGTCATAAAGAGATGAGATGATTTGAAGATCCGTTGCACTGTTCAGAAGAAAAAGAATCCATCAAATCATGCATGTCAAGCCCACCAACTCTGAGAAGGCCGCCATTGCCAGTCCAAGAAGAACACGCCACCTTGCCCAAATAAGGTGGCTTTCCTGCTATCCATATAAGCTTGAAGTCTTCATTCTGGAAGACACACACAGGTTCAGGCACGAACATGCATGCTCACAAAGAAACATAAGCTCTCATACACACTTTCTAACTTGAGAACATTCAGAATAAGCTTCCTGAAACTAAAAAGAGAGTTCTTACAGTCTCACCCACGAACTCTTACAGAGCTTGAACAAAGAACTCATCTTCTCTTTCTCTCTGCACAAGTGTTCACCCACCAATCCCACCAAAGGCCCTCCAGATTACAGGAGACCTTTCCCGGCTTTCTGAGAACTGTTCCCTAAAGCTTCCACGCTTTCGGGACGCCGCTTTCTGAGAACTTGTTTGGTATTTTTACACAAGTATTTATAATTTTGGTTAGTTTTATTATTTATGAAAATCCAGAATGATATATATGTATATTTGTGTATCAATATGTTATAGAATCATAAACCAAACCTTACATTAGTCCATATGTATGTTGTTGGGGGCTGGGTCATTACGTGGACCATGGCGGTTCATGAAATACTTGGATCCCCGTTTGATTTTAATTTGGATA
>JAODPA010060918.1:0-11173 GCA_025585075.1 Nepenthes mirabilis
AAGTTTTGATGACGAAATTTTTTAAGTGGGGAAAAGTCATGAGGTTTTGATTTTCATATTATCGTAATTATGAGTAATTAAGATAATATAACTAAAATTAGGCTTAAGTGTTTGCAAAAAATTAGTATCAGAAGCAAAAAAAAGGAGCTGGAAGGCCTGGCGCCCGAGGTGCACCCAAGGCACATTTGGCAGAATAGCCGCAACCGAACTACGCTCGAGGCACGTTTGGTAGAATGCCATGCTTGATGCACGCTCGAGCATGGACATTACGGGAGCACTGGTGCTTGATCAGCGCTTGAGTGCCAATCTGTTATAAAGTGCGTAATGACTCTTTTTTGCATCATTTTTGTGCGGATTTGGGAGAGAGGAGAGAGGAGAGAGAGAGAACGCAAAGGAGAAGAGAAAGGAGGAGATCGAGGTTTTCGAATTTGATTCCGACTTGGAGCTAGTTAGAGAAGTTGTAGATCGGGTCGAGTTAAGCGTACTTATATACTTTTCTTCCTCTTGTTGTAATTTTCGTTCGTTCCCATCATGTGTTTTTGTCATGATACCCGTTCCAAACATGTATTTTATGCAACCCATGACTTGAGTATGAGTATTGCCTATTGATTGTCTGATTTGTTGTTTTTACGTGGTTTGTGTGAACAGAAACCCTAACCCATGCTTGGACTACTTTTACCCGTTTATTTTGTGTTTTATACATGATTTGGCTTTAGATAATTAAAACTCATGTCTTGCATATGAATATTTATTGGTTTAGTGCCATATTTCCAAGTCTTGTGCGATTTTGTCTCTAATGAAACCCTAACCCGTGCCCCGCATGTTCCTCTTGTTTAATTTGAGATTAATGTATAATTTGGCTTTAGATAAATAAAACTTTAGCTTATGAACGTGGTAAATTTGGTATTCGTACACAAGTATTTTGTATATATTACTTTGTATATCCCAAAAATTATGTTAGACGTGTTATGAAGGAAATGTATCGTCTGGAAGCTCTAAAGTTATGTTTAACTCAAAGTAGTAAAAATTTTTTAATTTTTTTGGTACTTTATGTTCATTATGCATGGAATTTAAGTCATATGGAGACTTAAACTCATAAAAATTATGCAATTATAAAAATTATAAGTAGAATATTCTATGATATGTTTGATAAATTGTTCTCCCAGAGTGAGAACAAAATGTTAAGAATGAACATAGAATTTCATTAAGAATAAGTAATTAGGAAATGTGGTTCGTCTTATTGATCGATCATGATGCAGAAGTTTAGGATTTGCTTATATTAGTTTAAGTTGGGAATTGTTAGTTTTTGATCCTTAGTTAAGATCTCAGATTGAATTTTATGTGAGGTGGTAACTGGTATGTTAATATTTAATCGATAGGAACTGTAAAATGCCAAGTCGAAGGAGAAATACCCGATCTAGCACTGATACTCAACCTAATAGAGAAGCAAAGTATCTAAATCTGTTGGGATGGATAACTAATGTGATGGAATCCTTGGCACCACATAACTTGGTACCAGCCCGAGCCTTAGCTTGAGCCCCAACAAATCTAGGAGCATCAGCCTATGATCAGTTTACCAATGAACGGGTTCCCAAGTTTATGGGGGATTTGAATCTGGCAAAGGCAGATATATGGATTCGGAGGTTTAAAAAGGTCTTTATGTTCATTTGTTGTCCCAAGAAAGACAAAGTGATGTTTACCTCTTATAGACTGGGAAGAGAAGCCGATCACTGGTGGGCTATGCAAACGAGAGCCTTGGGAGTACCTGAAAATGAGATTACTTAGAAAATGTTTAAGGATGCGTTTGGAGAAATATTTTCCCAGTAGCTTTCGGGAGCAAAAAGAAGAAGAATTTGTGAGACTCGGGGAAGGGAATCAATCGGTAGCAATGACGGACCATATTCTAATCGGAAATCGGCAAGATTTTTCCTACAAAATGACCATCAAATTAAACATAAACCTATACAATTTACTTGTACAAAAGTATATATATCACAACAACACACACAGAGGATCTAAAATTTGCCACAAATAAATGTGTGGGTCCAACGTCGGGCCTCTGGACACAATGTTGATATAGAGAGATGCCACTAGGTACCTGAATATAAACCACAATAACCTACGAAAGTATATAAAATCATCTATACACAGCGAAAACTATATTCATTGAAATATCGTTACTAATAACCAAAATACATCCTCAAATCCATCCAACTATTGTACACAAGTCCTCCATACATTTACAGAAGAATCATAAAATCCTCATCCAAGCCTAGCAAGATCCGTGACCTATACTGTGATAGAATGGGTCATAGTCCACCAATGATCGTCGTCAATAATCATACATAATATCCTGAACAATACAATTTGTACAAAAGGCATAGGAATAGGTGGACTTAGAATTTTCCTTTTTCTTCTCCCTCTTTTTTTCACGCATAGGATCATCACTGGCCGGACTTCTTGTGTGACGGAACAGATTTGTTTTTTCCTCAAAAACTTCCGTCAAGACAGAAACAGGATTTTAGGACCAAAATATAAGGCAAAATTTCTGCAGAAATTTCGACAGAGTCTTCTTTGTAATTTGATGAAAACCTAAACATACAACCTGTATGACCAACCATTACAAGCACACAACTATTAATTATACAATAATTTTTTCTACAACATGCATACATAGGATCACATGTACCATCCATGGCAATAATCTATAAAACCATTAACTACACTAATAGTTCATAAACGAGATGCCGTCTAGGACCTATACAGAATATCTAGAAGTATAAAGTGGAAGCTAAACTATTAATCTGCAGAAGTATAGTTTTCTTTTTTACCATCACATACATCGCATGTATTTCTATACAAAATCTACATTTGCCTGAATATCCATAGATACAAAATTCATATACAAAATTACATGTCCAGTCAAGTCTTTACATCCAATTGGTTCTCCCAAAATAGCTCTAAAATGCTTCAGGTCCTCAAAAGTCATTAGGAATTACTTTTGGTCACTCTTTCTCGTCGGACACTAACTCTACAATCTCATCTGGAGGGAAAAAAATAATAAAATAGTGAGCTGGGGCCACAAAGGTACATGCAGATATGCAGTAAAGTAGTGATACAGAACAGTCATGAATCTATGTAGAAATATAACGGTTAAACAGAATATAACCTAGAAAACAGAAAAAGCATAATTTGACGATATTAAACTCAGAAATCAGTAACCAGAAATCGGTAATCAATATAATCTAGAAAATAAAGTCAGAAACTTCTCTTTTATATCATAATAGAATAGTGATCAGTACAGAGCAGAAATGAGTCTAGTAATGGCGATACTAAACAGAGCAGTAAAGGAATAGAATAGTAACAGAACAGAGCAGTAATGGACTCTACCAGTATACCCTACTAGCTAAGGGGGCGAATGATCGACGATAGATTGTGTTCACTCCACACAATCCAAAGCCAAAAACTAAATAGAAATATCCCATCTTGCGGGAACAGTACGGTGTGCCTCCCGAAGGTAGGCCAGAAACAGAACTTCCTCCTGACTGTAATGCCCCAAGGAAGGGGAGATCATATATAACTCTATGGACAGAGTTATCTTTAATCACCACTGTGAAGTTCTAAAACATGTCAGAGAACCTAACTCGACTGTAATCAGTCCTGGGTCCTAAATAACAGTATGAGAAATGACTTCTTAATTGAAAATCATCTTTCGTAATCAGAGTTTCACAATTTCCTTTCAGTTAACTTCAGAACATTCAGAACGTACGGTGATGGTCTAAAAACCCTTCGGTTTTTCTTCAGAAGTGCATGAAAATTTATCGGTCTAAGTCTGTGTAAAATTTTTAAAAATAAATTATACCCGGAGCTTCATTTCAGTGCCGATTAACTTTTATATAATAGGAGCTATGGTTAAAAATCATTAAAACCCCTTTATTTTCATACCTAGGGCTTCGCCAAAACTTCCGAACTCAAATTGAACACTAAAGATGCGTTTATTCATGAAATTATTGCCATAAATCCGTACACATACTAAATCATGCAATTTAACCAAAAATTTCCAATATTTTCGAGTTAGGGTTTCATCGCAAGCTTCCGGGACCAAATCGAATACTATTTACATGCTTGTATATGAAATCGAAGCCAAAACTTGCAATAAATATAGATAAACACAAAATCTAACCGTAAAATTGAGGAAAACATGTTTCATTTACTTTAAACATGCAACAACATTTTAGAGCATTTTCATCAACTTTAAAGTAAGAGAAATCGGTAAAAAAGAAAAACAACGTCCGAAGTACACTTGCCTTAATCCGATCTACCGTTATTTTAACCGAAGTGGATTGGAACAAATGATTTCCCCTTTCTCATCTTCTCTTCTTCCTCTTCTTCGTTCTTACTCTGCTCTCTCTCTCCCACTTTTCTTTTTCCCTTCATTTTATAACAAAAACGAAGTCAGAACACGGGCAAAAGTCAGGGCTATGCTCGAGCGCGTGTCGCTGTGCGCTCCATTCTGCCAGCACTCGCCTCGAGTGCCCAGCAGGCGCGCGGTGAGCGCGGGGTTTCTACCAGGGGCTCGCTCGAGCGCGCCTGGTGCGCGGCGAGCGGGTGACTACTGGATTTTTGCGCTCACTGCCGCGCCTTGGGCGCACGGCAGGCGCCACTCGACTGCTTGTTGAACTCGGGTATTTTCCCAACTTTTTACTTTCAACCATTATCTTTCAATGCATGCTTGGCCTCTTAATAATTATTATCATTTTAATTACTCTCAATTATCATGTTTTTTTGTTCCGAGGCCTCACACTTTCCCCTACTTAAAGAAATTTCATCTTCAAAATTAAACAAAACTACATACCTCAAGAAAACAAGTGGGGATATTTATTTCGGATTTCCTCTTCGCGTTCCCAAGTGGCCTCCTTCGGTGAATGGTTTCTCCAAAGTATCTTCACTAGGGGAATTGTCTTCGTACGTAATCTCTGATCCTTTCGATCTAGAATCTGCAGTGGTTCCTCAATGTAGAATAAATCCTTGTTGATAGCCAAGGATCCGTAGTCGATCACATGTGTAGGATCATGAACGTACTTCCAAAGTATCGATACATGAAATACATTGTGTACGCCCGTCAGACTAGGTGGTAACGCCAACCTGTAGGCTACCTCGTCGATCCTTTCTAGAATCTCAAAAGTACCAATGAACCGCGGTTTCAGTTTTTCCTTTACTCTAAACCGAAACGTGCCCTTGGACGGTGAAACCTTCAGAAATACAAGATCTCCCACTTCAAAGCTCAATTCTATTCTCCTCCTATCCGCATGGCTTTTCTGTTGGTTTTGAGTAATCTTCAAGTTATCATGGATTAGTTCAATCTTCTCTGTCGTTTCTTTCACAATCTCCGAGCCCAAAATCCTTTTATCTCCGGTCTTCTCCCAGCGAATGAGCGACCTATATTTTCTCCCATACAATGCCTCAAAAGGTGCAATGCCGATGCTAGCCTGATAGCTGTTATTATAAGCAAATTCAACTAGTGCAAGATAAGTGTCCAAATTCCTTTCATCTTCAAAACAAAGGCCCTTAACATATCCTCAAGAATCTAAATGGTACGCTCAGATTGGCCATCGGTCTGGGAGTGATACACAATACTGAATTTCAACTCTGTCCCTAACTCTTTATGCAAGCTCTCCCAAATCCTCGAGACAAAACGTGGATCTCTATCAGACACAATGGAGGCAAGAACTTCATGAAGCCTCACGATCTCATTCACATACAACTAAGTCAACCTATCACGCGAATGTGTCGTCCTGATCGCCAAGAAGTGGGCTGATTTTGTCAACTGATCAACTATAACCCAAACGGCGTCATGATTCCTAGAAGTCCTTGGTGAACCAGATACAAAATCCATAGCAATATCTTCCCATTTTTAACTTAGGATTGTCATAGGCTGTAACAATCTAGAAGGCTTCCTTCTCTCGCTTTCAGCTGTTGACATACCAGCCATCTCTTCACATAAGCCATGATATCTCTCTTCATATTCCTCCACCAGAAGGTTTTCTTCAGATCCTGATATATTTATTCGTCCCAGGGTGAATTGTATACCGGGACCGGTGAGTTTCCTTTAAAATCTTCTCCTTCAATCCTCTATCATCTGGTACACATAATCGGTCTCTAAACCTCAATACTCGATCAGTCCGGATGTTAAAATAAGCTAGAGATTCCTTACTCAAATAACTAACAACATCCATAAGGAACGGATCGTTTACCTGCTTCTCTTTAATTTCACAGACTACTTCCGGTTGGATCTGAAGGTACTACAGGAGCATTCTATCACCTTTAGCATAACGTTGGATATCACATTGTTTCAGGTAATCCAACATTTCCATCTGCTTGATCTGCAAGTGCGCTACATACCCCGATCGGCGACTCAATGTGTCTGCAACTACGTTGGCCTTCCTTGGCTTATACTGTATCTCACAGTCATAATCATTCAAGAAATCAAGCCATCGCCTTTGCCTCATGTTAAGTTCTTTTTGTTAAAATAGGTACTTCAAACTTTTATGATCAAAATACACTAGAAACTTTTCACCATACAAATAATGTCTCCAAATTTTCAAGGCAAAGACAATAGCAGCAAGCTCCAGATCATGAGTAGGATAGTTCTTCTCATGTACTTTCAGTTACCTAGATCCATAAGCTACAACTTTACCGTGCTGTATCAATACACATCCTAGACTCGCCTTAGAGGTGTCGCAGTACACTTTAAAGCCTCCTAAACCCTTTGGAATAATCAATACTGAAGCAGTAGTCAAACTATCCTTTAGCTCCTGGAAGCTTAGATCATAATCCTCAATCCATACAAACTTAGCCTCCTTCTTCAGTAGCTGAGTCAAAGGAATAGCAATCTATGAGAAATTCTCTACAAAATGTCTGTAATATCCCGCCATTCCCAAAAAGCTCCTAATCTCAGTCAAAGAAGCCGGCCTGCTCCAGTTTGTAACAACCTTTATTTTCCTGGGATCCACAGAAATATCACTATCGAAAATCACATGCCCCAAAAACATCACCCTCTCAAGCTAGAATTCACATTTACTCAGCTTAGCATACAATTTTTCATCGTGGAGCACTTGAAGTACTCTCCTCAAATGAATCTTGTGTTCCTCATAATCCTTTGAATAAATCAGGATATCATCAATAAACACCACCACAAATTTATCCAAGTACGGACTGAATACCCTATTCATCAAATCCATAAAAGCAGTTGGAGCATTTATAAGGCCAAAAGGCATAACAAGGAACTCATAATGGCCATAACGTGTCCGAAAAGCAATTTTAGCCACATCTTCCGGCTTGATCCTTAATTGATAATAACCGGACCTCAAATCAATCTTTGAGAACACCCGAGATCCTTACAACTGATCAAATAAATCATCAATACGCGGTAAAGGGTATTTATTTTTAATTGTGATTTTATTCAACTCATGATAATCAGCACACAACCATAAAGATCCATCTTTCTTTCTGACGAACAATACCGGTGCACCTCAAGGAGATACACTCGGTCTAATAAAGCCCTTGTCTAACAGCTCCTGTAATTGTAACTTTAACTCCTTCAATTTAGCCGGAGCGATACGATAGGGGACCTTAGAAACTGAACTAACACCAGGAACAATTACAATTTCAAACTCAATTTTTCGGTGTGGAGGTAATCCAGGTAACTCCTCTGAAAATATATCCTCAAAGTCATAAACAACTAAGATGTCCTTAGCCGGTACACTATGACTCCCAGTAGTGCAGGCATATGCCAAATAAGCTTTACATCCACTTTTCATCAAATGCTTAGCATGTAAAGCAGAGATTAATACAGGCACCTCCTTTTCCTTAATGCCCTGAAAGAAAAAGGGCTCCATCCTGAGAATATTAAAATAAACCATCTTCAGAAAACAGTTAATACTAGTATGATATTTGGCTAGCCAATCCATTCCTAAAATCACATCAAAATCACCCATGTTCAATAACACCAAGTTCACAACCAAATAGTTTCCATTCACTTCAACTATGCATCCTGGATACATAACATCCGTAATCACAGGGGACCCAATGGGAGTACATATAGACAGTTCACAATTCAGAATATACGGGGTCGATACAATGCAGCATAAAAATTGTAAAGAAATAAAGGAATGGGTAGATCTCGAGTCAAATAAAATAGATGCAGAAACTCCACAAATAGAAAGAGTACCTTCCACAACATTTAGAGATGCCTCCGGGTCATGAATAGTCACCGCAAAAGCCTTTGTCGAGACAGTAGGCTTATTTCCTTCTAGCCTCGGAGGTAGTGGACAGTCCTTGAGTAGGTGGCCTTGCTGCCCACATCTGAAATATACTCCCGACATCTTACGGCATGCTTGCCCCGGATGTCTCCTCCTACATAAGGTACAACTTTAGCTGACCCTCTAGAACCGGTTACTGACTGAGCCGGTGCAATATTCTTTCCCTTGTCAGTTGTCCTAGTCCTCTTAGATAGTTCAGAAGATCCCGCAGCAAATCTGGTACTAACTTTCACTCGACTAGCGGTCCTCTTTGCATAGAATCTCTCCGTCTCTGCTTCCTTCTCATAAATCACCGTTCTGTCCAGAATCTCAGCATAAGTTTGGAGCTTTAAAATTAACAGCGACTTCCTACTGTCATCCCGTAACCCTTGTTGGAACTTTTTTGCCTTTCTCTGCTCATCCTCTACGTAAAAGGGCACAAAACGGGACAACTCAGTAAATCTAACATCATACTCATTTACCGTCATGTTTCCTCACCTCAACCTTATAAATTCATGCTCCTTCTGATCTTGAAGGTTGGATGGGAAGTACTGCTCTATAAAAGCATCCTCAAATATTTCCCAGGTAATGACATTATCAGGTACTCCCATTGCCCTCTTCTGCATGCTCCACCAGCTATCAGCTTCACCTTCCAGTTTATACACCGCAAAGGTCACGTTCTTCCGATCGGTATACCCAATCACAGCGAATATCTTCTTCATCCTCTTTAATCACACATCCGCTTCTGCCGGATTAGGCTTTCCTAGGAAGCCCGGTGCTCGCTCCGCTATGAATCCGTCATAAGTCGTGGGACCAATAAGTGCCAAAGCTAGCTCGGGTGCAGGAACCGGAGCCATGTGTCTCTGCTCGACAGATTCTACTACATTGGTCATCCTCTCCAGCAGATTAATGTAAGCAGTCTCTCTATCATAGGGCGTACTAGCGCCACCTCGGTCATTTCTTCTACCCCTTCTACTTGTCATCCTATAATCAAGATAACAACAAGGTTATAAGGACAATGATTCAATGGAATGAGAAAGAAATATTTAACAGTTTAAGAAAATTTAAACTTAACATAAGAACCAATCTCTTAAGGGTCCTAGTTGCCTTAACTTCCTCAACCTATTCCTACAGGAATTTAGTACAGAGATTCAATCTTATGCTTCCACTTTTCAGTCAATCAATTCCTAAAGAATCTCAATTCTCTGATACCAATTGTGACGGAATGGATTTTCTTTTCCTCAGAAATTTCTGTCAAAACAGAAACAGGATTTTAGGAACCAAATGTAAGGTAAGACTTCTGCAGAAATTTTGACAGAGTCTCCTTTATAATTGAATGAAAACCCAAAAATATAACCTGTATGACCAACCATTATAAGTACACAACTATCAATTATACCATAATTCTTTCCACAACATGCACACACAGGATCACATGTACCATCCATTGTATTAATCTATAAAACTATTAACTACAGTAACAGTTCATAAACGAGATGTTGTCTAGGATTTGTACATAATATCTAGAAGTATAGAGCTGAAGCTAAACTATTAACCTGTAGAAGCATAGTTTTCCTTTTTACCATCACATACATCGCATGCATTTCTATACAAAATCTACATGTGCATGAATATCCATAGATATAAAATCCATATATAAAATCACATGTCCACTCAAGTCTTTGCATCCAACTGATTCTCCCAAAATAGCTCCAAAATACTTCAGGTCCTCAAAAGTCATCAGGAATTGCTTTCGGTCATTCTTTCTCGTCGGGTACTAACTCTACAGTCTTATCTGGAGGGAAGAAAAATAATAAAACAGTGAGCCGAGGCCCAGCAAGGTACATGCAGATATACAGTAAAGCAGTGATGTAGAACAGTCATGGATCTATGTAGAAACAGAACGGTTAAACAGAATATAACCTAGAAAATAGAGAAAGTATAATTTGACGATACTAAACTTAGAAATCATAAATCAGTAATCAATAATTGGTAATCAGTAATCAGCAATCAGCATAATTCAGAAAGCAGAGTCAGAAACTTCTCTTTTATATCAGAACAGAATAGTGATCGGTACAGAACAGAAATCAGTACAGTAACGGCGGTACAGAACAGAACAGTAACGGAATAGAACGGTAACAGAATAGAGCGGTAACAAACCCTACCAATGTACCCTATTAGCTGAGGGGGCGAATGATCGAGGATAGATTGTGTTCACTCCAAACAATCTAAGGTCAGAAACTAAACAGAAGTATGCCATCTCGCGGGAACAGTACGGTGTGTCTCCCGAAGGTAAGATAGAAACAGAACTTTCCTCCTTACCGTAACGCTCCGAGGAAGGGTGGACCACATATAACTCCATGGACAGAGTTATCCTCGATCACCACCGTAAAGTTCTAAGGCATGCCGGAGAATATTTTTTTTGGTAAGTAAGATGCATTAAATTTAAAAGAAAGGTACAAAACTTTGTACTAACTCCAAGTATTTTCCGACTTAGAAATAGAACAAAGACAATGGGGTGTACCCCAAACCTCATGAACCTGTTATAATCTCAGACCATGACCGAGGTCATAAAAAAAACCAAAGCTACACAAGCGAATTTACAGCAACGCTCACCACTCCGGCCATAACGACCTCGGTCAAAAACAGCCCCTCCCGGGCATACATCTGGGCAGAAAACCGAGATAGGGCAGCATCTCAGCACTTTCCAGCAGGGGGTTTCGGATAGTATGGCTCCTCACCAAACTTCACAACTCAGCAAAGAGAGCACCTGCAGCATTTCACAACCAGCAGCTGCTTCCCGCAACTCACCATCTGCCGTATAACAGCAAGGGCAAATACCACATTTGAACTGCTGCATTAACAGCATGAAA
>JAODPA010060929.1:0-11172 GCA_025585075.1 Nepenthes mirabilis
ACGATCGACGAGAATGCTGTCATTCTTCACAAACACAGCATCAAGGGGGAAGCAGCCAATTCGGCAACTGCACCCAAATCGCTGGAGCACAGCACATCAGCCACTTCGGCCCCAAGTCCAAACCGGTAATATCGAATCCAACTCGGCATATGAGTTACAACATCAAACCGGTATTGATATTGGCAAATGAAATCGGCCACAAGCTGGCAATTGAGGACCGTATTGAAAACGGCAATCGTACTCAGCCACAGAAAAGTCAAACTAGCCAAATTTGACAATGGCAGATGAAATCGGCAATTGAACACAATAAAGCCAAACCGGCCAGAATTCGAAAATGGCAATTGAGGCGCAAGACCAAAAACGACAGATGGCATTCCAAGTCGGCAAGCCAAACCGGTTTCAAAGCCCTTCCGGCCTCCAGCCCCAATCGGCAGCCTCAGTCAGCATAATCCACGAGCTCAATTGCCGTGCAAAATCCACGAGCAAAATCCAAATCGGCAATTGAACACAGTAATTCAGGAGCTGCTCTTCATCAGCAAATTCAGCAGCAATTTGCAGCATACAACACTCCACCAGCAAAAAGGAAACACTACTAAGTAGCCCAAACAAGATGGATTCAGTCTCCATACCCCAGCATCAAACAAAGAAATAACATCTTTTTTTTTTTGGTAAGTAAGAATTTTGGATTAATGGGAGAAAAAATTACAGATTTAATATTTTTATCTCCAAGGGTTTTGACTTGGAGAAAAAAAATATAAGGCGCTAGGGCATACCCCAAGCAACTGGTATAATAGATGTCGACAAAAAAGAAAACAGTCAAATATTACATTTGAACAAAAGCATAATCAACAACTTAACTAAAGCAGCTCGACAATTAGATGGTAGCCAAGCCATCATCGCAAATCAGACCAGCATGGTGATCATGCATGACCATTTCTTAGCACTGGAACGCAGGAGTTCAGCACCTTCAGAATAGCAAATCCATTATCAAAGGAGGATTCAAACCGGCAAAAGCTCCCTCAGCAGAGGAGCAGCGTCATACCCGGAAAGATTTAAACAAATGTAGGCAACATCCTACAAGAGGAGCACCACAGACAGAGCCTTCATCCGAAGAAACCAACGGCCGGATCCCATCCGAAGCCACAGCAACATCATAGGCCATTAACAATGTGGTGTATGGTATCAGAAACCAGGAGTTAAAAAAACTCCTAGTCACAACAGCATGGGACACAGCACTTACACACCAAATCCCATTCATACCGCACAGGAGGAGAGGATGTTTCATGTAGAAAACCATCAGCAGCTGCCTTACAACACAGCAAACGGAATCCGCACCATTCCACCATCAGTTACGGAAACTGGCAACAGAAGACATCAAGTCTCCACGTGCTTCAGCATCACTGCCAAAAGGGATCTTCATGCCAGCCGTGGGCCTTTTCAGCCCCACTAGGTGAAACAAAAAAACAGAAGACCAGGTGCAACATCCACCATCATTGCAACCAAATTTTCAATTCCAGCAGCTGCCGATCTCTACACCATCGAGTCGGCACCAGTTACTTCCTGCAATTCTGGATATAGCAGCAAGGAAAAACAAAATTCGTTACTGCCACCTCCAGCATATTCAGCAAGCCAAAAGAGATGTACACTCCAGCTTACAACTTGCCATGAAAGGCAAAATGATATTCCCTATAAATATCCAGCAGCAGCTGCCAATTCATCACAGCAGACAGAAATTCACATCCTTCCACCAACAGCTCATACGAACCAATTGAAAGCAGCAGCCATGGCCCAATGTTCCAAACCGAGTCATAATCTGCCGCAGGCGTTGACACTTGCAAGTGCTTCCATGCATCCTTCAGCAGCCACCGACAGCATCATAGATCAACACAAGGGGATCAATACATTGTGATAAACAAGGAGCACCACGGGATCAGCAACATATGTTGGCAGCACATCCAGCAAATCCAATGCAGTGGCAGAGGCAAATACATCAGCAGTTTCGGCTTTACACCAGCCCACTCATGCAGATATTACAGCCAACCAATAGAGTGAAGATGGAACAGCAGACTCCAAAGTTTACAGTCCATCAGAGGGACACCAACTTCAGGAGCTACTGTTCATCAGCAAAATCAGCAGCAAAAGAAAAAACAGCATACAGCATACCACCAGCAAAATGGAAAGACCAACTAATTCTCCTAAACAATGTGAAATCAGTCGCCATACCCCAGCATCAGTCAATGCAACTTCTAAAACAAAGACTACAATAGCAGATCAGCTCCTGTCACCAGCCTGTCCAGATCACACTAAGGGTGATGGGACAAATCCAGAATTTATCTGCTAAGAAAGATAAATTACACTTCGAGTAACTCAGCCAGTAGACCAGCAACAGCAAACAAAATTTGACAGCAAATCCTTCAGCAAACCAATGGGACACTGTCAGTTTCAAAGATAATCATGCATGAGGATCAAAAGTGATTATGGAGAAGCCATGGCCAACAGAACACACCCTAAAGGAGCCCCACTCCATTGGCCAATCCATAAGCAGCTTTTATTTACATCCGAAGAACACCATCAAAGGGCCAAGGCTCCTGGGGAAGCCTTGGGTTTTTTCTTTTTCCATGATTTTGAAGGCTTCCAAGATTCACTCTCCAGAGCCAACGCCTCATTCACGCTTAAAAATTTCTCTGTGGAGTAAACAATGGTCCGACCCACAAAAAGTTCAGCAGAAGACACACAGGGTTTTACAGCTTCGGAACCCACATGCTTGAAAGAATCCAAGCCATACTTTTTTGTTATACGCCGAATAGAGATAGGAGTACACTCACTATCTGTATCAGTTTCGGGGCTCGACCTTTTGGGGAGCGCAACAGGGGGGCCACCCATTCTACTGGTTGCATTTGAAAGGAAAACCGATCGGCCGGAAGCTAAGGACAGCAAAAACGGATCTGATACCAAGCCAGCCACCTCATCATCATGAGAAGGTTGGTTTATCACAGTGGGATCAACCACCGTGCCAAGAGCAGCCACACGGCTCTCTTCGGAGATCAGCCTACCAGGCAGCATGGCATCTCCATCGTCCACAAAATCCAATAGGTCAGAATCCAGCCCAGGACCCCGGATCACAGCAACGGATTTTGGATGAGCACATGTAGCAGGAGATGCTGAACAATTAGCCTAAGCATGAGACAGCTCATTCAACTGAGAGCAAACTGGTATCTTAGATGGACAGGTGGTAGATTTGGGGATATCCGAAAAATCCATCAAAGAAGCCACTGAATCAGTAAACGCCTCCAGTTTATGTTGAACCAAACCGGGCTCCACTCTATTCAGGTCCAATGAATTTGAATCAACATCACGAGCACCCAAATCAGGAGGGACAATCGAATGGGTCTTACACGACTGGGATTGTCCATCGGAGCCAGAAGACCCACATGACATCAGGCCATTGTCTTGGAAGCAAGCAGCTGATTCATGGTGGCCTAGAGAAGTGCGTCGACTACCCCTAGTCCGGGAACCTGGCAATTCCACCTCCACAACGGTGGCTTCCTCCACCTCAATTGCAGAGCACTTTAAGAAAATCTTGGACGGGAGCACCGTATTAGGAGTGATTTTGACACACACCCGAGTAGAATGTAAACGCTCCATTTTGGCAATGAATGAATCAAGATGGAGAGGTTTACCCACAGCGCTACTGATCCAGTTGAGCCCAAGAGGGGTCCAGAATTCAGCAGGAATGTTCCTCAATTTAATCCAAACAGGAAATGAATTCAATTGTTTCTTAACCAAAGGCATACCCAGGAGCCAGCGCTTGAGAAGTAGAGAATTACCTCTGAAGGTCCAAGGGACTCTGGCCAGGACCACGTCTGAATTCACGTCAGAGGAGAAACGAAAGAGAAAGAGGCCGTTAGCACCCTCTGCAACATTTTTTTTTGGTAAGTAAGAATTTTGGATTAATTGGAGAAAAAATTATAAGATATATGTTTTAACTCCAAGTATTTTACTTAGAGGTAAAACATAAAGCGCTAGGGCATGCCCCGAGCAACTGGTACATCAGAAAAGAAAAAACATTAAGAACTACCACAGAAACCTGTTATCTATTTCACACTAACAAGTTCGTGATTAGCTACGCCTAAATCGACGAAGTCGACATAGCAAACCAAAATAATAGATCCATCTTGGATCTTCCAGTAAAAGTGGACAACAGCAGCTAGCCAACAAAGCTATAGGCAGTAACCATGGGCATCAACATCATACACCTGCATCACATCACCCCAGACAGCTATCATGCTAAAAACCATGGGCAATACAATCCATGCTTCAACTTTAGGAAGCAAACAGGCCAACTCAATATGTTTCAGCATCACATCCCGCACCACACCAACTATGGCAGCCTGAACCAGCAAATCAGGCTTCTTCCAGCAACCAGCGTCAATCATCAGCCCCAAGTATGGCCACAGACGAAAATGAGTAGCATCAGATGCAATATTAGCACCTCAGCAAACCCAGCAAGACATCCCACCAAATCCAGCTTTCTACATCAAGCCAATCAGCCTTCACGCCAAAGGACCCAGAGGCAGTGGGATCAAAAGAACCAGATTGCCCAAGAGAATCAGCCAGCTGATTCCCAAAACAACTGAATCACTGTATCCAAGACATCAGCCAACCTCAAAGCAGACACCATATCCCAACACCTGCTGCTTCTAAATCAATAGAGAGCACGTAATGGGTTCAGCAAATACCCCAGCAGCAGCTAAATCCGATACCCCATCGACAAAGACCTCAGCGAAGATCCGGCCAATGAAGTGACTGCTACATCAACACATTAAAGCAACTCCAACGCCACAACATAAGCCCTCAGCAGCCATACGGTAGACTCAATCAGAGAAGGACCAATCACCATCAACAATTGGTCTGTAACCAGTTAAACTGCAGACCTTGGACCAGACTCAATAAGCATAGAAGCTACATCGTTACTACATCAGACAAAGAACCAGCCAGAACCGACCCAACAGCCAACTATATCAGCAAACCTGCAGCATCTAACGCAACAACAAATCAGCACAGAGCACAGACCGTGCTCAGCATTGACAGGAAGGAAGCTGCTGACCCCAGCAACATATAAATCCCAATCCACCTTCAATAGCAGCATTGGCAGAGACCTCCGCAACATGACAGAGGCCAAATCTATGCGAAATCCGACGAGCAATGTTGGCCACGGCATGGAAATGAAGGACTTTTCCAGAGAAGCAACCAAGAAGCGTCGACTTCCAGGTCATTTGACTCTGCTGAAGCACTTCAGAGAGTGGAGAAATTCGCACGACATCAGCAGCCATGTAACGACCCAAAATTTTTAAAAGGAAAATTTTAATCATCAAGTCGGGTCAACGCAAGTTGACCGAAAAACAAAATAAGAAAAGTACATCGGCTTAAGATGGAATCAAGTTAGGCCTTAAGAACTCCGAATTTCTGGGATAAGAAGAAGTCCGGATTGCATTGGTGAAATAGAAGTCCGGATTTCTGGATGAAAAAGAAGTCCGGATTTGCTTGATGAAATGAAGTCTGGATTTCCTTAATAAAATGAAGTCCGGATTCCGTAGGAAACAGAAGTTCGGATTTTCCTTGAGGAAAAGAAGTCCGGATCTCTTTGAAGAAAAGAAGTCCAGATTTTCTTGAAGAAAAGAAGTCCGGATTTCTTTGAAGAAAAGAAGTCCGGATTTGTTTAAAAGAAGTACTCCGAATTTTCGAAGTAAAAAGAAGTCCGAATTTAATGAAAACGAAGTCCAGTCTATAAAGACTAAGTAGATTGGGAGTAATCCGATCAATGTAAAATATTGACCGAAAAACGTAAACGAATGGATGGAAAGGAAAGAAGAGCGAGGTCCGGTCAACACCAATAGTTGACCGGAAGAAATGAAGTCCGGTCACAGAAAATATGGAAGAATATTGGGAAGGAGCGACCATCAATAATTTGGCTATTTCTGAGACTTATTGGAAAACGACCCTACTTGGAAGATGTAAGATCATAAATATCACCTTTGGAAAATGTGAAGCCATAAATGACGGCCACCAAAACCTAGGACTATAAATAAGAGCTTAAGAGTATCAGAAAAAGGCACCACTAGAAACTCTTTTTTTTTTTGTAAGTATTTTGGATTAACGGGAGAAAAAATATAAAAGCTATGTTTTATCTCCAAGTATTTTGACTTGGATTTAAAACATAAAAAGTTAGGGCATACCCCGAGCAACCGGTACATCAGATAATACCAAAATAGCCTCTAAGAGAACAACGTTCAACAGAAAAACAAAAAAAGTAATATGAAGTTACAAGATCAGCTTCAAACAACAACAGTGCAAGATCATCTTGCTGTTCAGCCTCAACAACATCACTTGCGGTGCATCCTGTCCCAGCTACAACATAGTGCATACTGGCAACTGCCCAGCATACTGGGACACAACAAGCTGCACCAAGATCGGCAACATGCCCAGATTGGGCATCAGGGACGGTTAAAATCGAATTTAACCACATCAGCGATGGCTCCTACCATGCCTCCAAATATTCCAGCAGCAACATCAGCTCCCAAATCAGCTGAGAAAATAGGAGCGTAATGTATGCACATCAGCACACCAACCGGGCCATAGAGGCCGCCAAATGCAATAGCATGGACCAGCACTTATCTCAACACAAGCACAGTGCATCAAATCGACAGGCAGCATCTGCAACCTACAATACAGCATCACTGGAAAAAATCCAACAAATCAGCAGCTAATTTCACAGCTACAAGTAGATCCACCCAGCTTCAGAACCATGACCCAACAGCATCCACTGCCAGTAACACAGCATCCACCGTCTCACAAACCTGGCAGCAGAAAGATGCCAGCACCCAGCAGTACTGCACTTTCGCAGATACACTCTGCAATTCAGGGCCTCCAGAGTGTATCCACAATATCAGCATAAGATAAGCAAACAAGGTCCACAACCCAGTCGGACAAGGCCAGCCTTACAACACGGGCCAGCAGAACCCCAAAACATCTTTCAGCAGCATCTTTCAGCAACCAGTCCGCAAAATCCACAAACGGATGGGCCATTAAACCAATCTTCCCAGCACGAGAGCCACCCAGTAGGGAGCAGTTCAGAGGGAGCAGCTACATAAACCCACCGGGGAACTACATCTGCTGCAGCAATTATTAGGAATGAGGTCGCCGGGCTTTCTTGGAGGCAGATTTACGCCGTCGGCGTTCAGCAGCCACTCGTTCCCACCCATTAATAGCCTACCTAGCAAATTGCTCATCCTCATAATGTTGGCGATCGTCATAACAAACCACATCACCAGCAACAGGATTTGCAAAGGACTTAGCAGTTCCAACTCCACTACCAGAATCCACATTCCCAGAAGGCGACCGGATTGCAACTCCACTAGCCTGGTGGACAGGATTGCAAGGCGACAAGCCCTGCACAGCAGCCACATTCCCAGAAGAAGGTCCCACTGGTACACAGGTAGACTTAGAGCAACATGGCAGGTGAAGATCAGGGCATTGCAGGATACCATTATCATCAGAAAATGAAGAAATGGCACAGGCCATGGATCACCAGCATTAGGATCCACATTGGGCAGAGCGTGGACAAATCCACGCCCCAAGTCACAGGGCTGCACTGCTTCAGCCACTGAAGCCTCAGAGCCCTTAACCGGGTAGCCAGGCAAGGGGATCGAGCTGACATCTTGAAATTCAGATGGAGCCTTGTTCAATAAACCATCTACAACATCAACCAGGGAGTACTTGCGGGCGATCCGCGCGATAGACTCCGGAGTAGGACCATCGACCCCAGGAATAAGGCCAAACTCATCTGAAATAGCTACTCCATTTGACCCATCAATCTGGTTAAATTGGCTCGAAACTGCATCCAAACCAGCAATAGAGGGCTGATGCGCCCCCAAAGAACCATCCTCATTTGGGACGTAGTCTAGGGTTGTTATTGGCCTTTGTGGAGAGCCGGCAGCATGATCAGCCACAAACGAAGCACCCACATCCAAGACAGGGTGATCAGTGTTAGTGACAACATTAGCAAGCTCATCATTCATGGACCCAGAGAGAGCCCCATCATCCTCAGAAACATCCCAAGCTGAAATAGAGCACGCAGCATAGGTTGTCTGAATAGGAACTGAATCAATTAATTTGGAAGGCATTGAAGATACCATCCCACGTGCTGAGCAATCAACAATGGCAGGACTACATGTCTGCAGATCCAAATCCCCATCATCCATAGCAAACACACCACTAATAGAAGAGGAATCAACCTTCCTAATAGGGGTCCCCGCATCAGGAGATGCAAATTCAACACCTACTTCAGACAAAACAGGGGTGGGTTTTATGGACGTACACCCACCCACTTCAACAGCAGGAACTGGGGCCTTAGGCAGATTCTTAAATCTGCTTGGAACAGAGTGATAGGCAACATCAACCTCCATCAGCTTGGCAGATGAAGCAGCACCTGACATAATCCTGATTTTAGCAGGTTGAGGATCACCCTTTTTCAACTCAACACAAATTCTGGCCACATGAACCCGAACGATCATGGCAGTATGGGGATCACACAGGATTGGTTTGCCAATCCTACTAGCGATCCAACTTAAACCCAATGGAGTCCAATATTCAATTGAAACATTTGTCAACGAGATCCAAACAGGGAAAGACGTGAGAGATTCCTGATCTAGAGTCAAACCCGGATACCATCTCTTGAGGAAAATAGGGGATTTTTTGAAGGCCCAGGGGCCACGAGCCAAACAACCCTCCAATTGAGACACAGAGTCAAATTGAAAGAAGTAAAATCCTTTTTCATTGACAGCAACGTGACACAACCCAAATCGTGCCCAAACTCTCCGAGCGATGGAATTGACCGCCGAAAAGTGGGGAGGTTTTTTAGGGAAGAAGCCCACCAAAGTGGCGCCCCAGAAATCAGAGCACTGCTGCACAACCTCAGTAGGAGGTGATAACGGGCTATTGAAGTCAGACCCAGCGCGAGGAGGAAAAAATTTAAGGGAGCCAAATGAGCGGAGACCCTTGTCCAAAGCAACATGTGCCCATGATTTTGCGGTACCATATACAGTTACATGCTTTATGATGGTATTAGAAGATACCTTGTCTGCATTAATCTTCGCAGGCGACACAGGGGAGCGGATGTCCTTAGCTCCCGAACGTGGTGAGTCACAGCAGAGAGCTGCAGAACCGTCCGGAGGAATACAAATGCCAACATCCGAGCCCTTAATCTGCGATAAGAAGCCAGCATCATGGCCATTAGGAGTGGCGAGAGAGTTAACGAGAAGAGGCGGAAAGTCGCTCATGACGATCTGCTCCTTCACTGACTGAGAAGGGAGAGAAGGAACAGGAGGACCATGGAAAACGAGGTCCGAGGACGGAACAAGGGGAGCCCCCAATAGTCCGACCATGGCCGACGTCGGGGCTGCTAGAGCCGAACGGACGTCAGGAGGAAATTCGAATTTGAATTTCTAGAGAGAAGAGAGAGTTTCTCTCTCTAAACGTCGACAGCAGGACCAGATTACACCACCACTAGAAACTCTCAGTAAAGAAGAAGACCGAAAGCTAAGGAAAAAGTAGAAAAGAATTCAGGTAAGATACTCACCCCTATTTCTAAAACTCATGTTTAATTATGTTACTATGAAAGTATATGATATTCTGTATGAAGTATGCTTTTGCTGTTTTATGACTTATCATTCTGAAATGCATGTTTAAAGGAAATTCTGTTACGCATGATGTTAGATTTATTCTATTTATGATTAATTGTCAATGGTTATGAATTTTGCTAAATACATGTTTACGGAAAGAAATTTTAGGCCTTAAGATGAAACAAAAATTCCTACTATTGAACTCTATTCTGTCAAAAAAATCTTTGAATTTAAGATAAAAGACCTCCGGCATTTTACAGAAAATGATTTAGAGCTCCGGCATTTTGGAAAAATGAACTTCGGAATAGAGCCTTGATTAACAGTAAATAAACTCTAAATTTAAGAATTTCGGACTTTAACAGAAAGCACTCTGGATTAAGAGCTTCGGATTTTAAACAAACACACTCCAGATTTTAGCTCCGAATTTTAAAAAGAAAAGCACTCCGCCCAGATATGAAAAAGAACTCCGGCCTTCTTCATGGAAACCAGCCTTCTTCATGATAAAATCGAAATCGGATTCCTTCATGATAGAATCAAAACCGGCTTTCTTTATGTTAAAATCAAAATCGACTTTAAAATCAAAATTGGCTTTAAAATCAAAATCGGCTTTATTCATGTTAAAATTGAGATCGGCTTTCTTTATATTAAAATCAAAACCGGCTTTCTTCATGATAAAATTGAAACCGGCTTTCTTTGTATTAAAATCGAAATCGGCATTCTTTGTGTTAAAAATTGAAATCGGCCCCTTTGTGATAACAATGAAACCGGCCATGAGTACTTGAAATGGAAACCAGCTCTAATTTAAATTTGAAACCGGCCATGTGTCTGTGGAATTTGAACTCCGTATTTTAGAGCTACGGATTTTATAAAGAAATGAACTCCGGCTTTGTAAGAAAAGAACTCTGGCAATAATAAAAGAACTTCGGCTTCAGTAACTCTGGCCTTCCGTTGGAAAAGAACTTCGAAAAATTTATGAACAAGACTCTTTTCTTTTTTATTGAATAAGAACTTCGGATTTCTTTTGAAAGATGAACTTCGGCTTTTAATAAGATGAAGTAAAGAATAAGACTATGTGAAAACACATGGATTATGGACAGCAAGTGGAACTTTTTCGACTTTTGATCAATGATGATTGGCCATTAAAGAACTCGAACCAAGAACCGAGTTTCCTTTAAGCTTACTGTTAAAGATGGATGAAAGATATTGGAGTGACACTCGAGGATGCCTCCTGGGCCACGGGAGGGGACTTTTTGGTGGCATAAAAACTATGGACTATGGCCCCGTATGTCGGGTTAAAGGCATTACCTTCCGCCCTGGAGAGCATAATGAGGGGATACGGCTTTAGGTTGTGGGGTAGCACACAACCCGTCGTCGATGTTGTCCGCTCCCATCCGGTCCCTAAAGATGATATGAATTCCGAATGATTTTGATAAATTTTCTGAAAACAAGATGAAAGAATATGAACTAAAGAAGAAACGATATGATGATTTTT
>JAODPA010060940.1:0-11172 GCA_025585075.1 Nepenthes mirabilis
AACTATTTTCAGATATCTGATTAAAAAACAGAATAATACAATAATTTATCAAATTCTTTAGAAACGGCCATTATAATTGCAAATTTTTATTTGTATTATCATTTATAAACTCATAATCAGAATTTTTTTTAATATAACAACAATTCTAACAAAGTAATTTTAATATCGGGGTTTTTATTGTGGAAGATACGCTGAGTTAGAGACTTTCTTTTAAGGAGAGGTCGTGATATGAAAAAATATTCCGTATTGTGTCCAATTAAGACAGATAATCTTTCATACACAGAAACAGAGTTATGTGCCGTATTTGGTTTGAGACGCCACTAGCCGTCTAAGGGTCATGTTTAGTCAACTAGGACATTGACCATCCTCTAGCCCTGCAGGCCGTATTTCTTTTGAGTTGACCACTTTTTTGGGTTGGCCCATTTCAGCCGCCCCATTATTATCAAACCAAAATAAACCCTTTTTAAGGCACGATATACACAAAAAAGCAGTAAAAAAATAACCAAATCCTTTCATAAATTGAGCTTTAGGACAATATGGTTGTTCACATTGCAGGTTGCATGCGACAGGCAACCTCATATAAGGACACAGATAATGGCTCTGCTTATTGCCCCTCATTTTTGGGAGTTCTCTCAGCAGATCTCTCTAATTCTTATTAATATATGATTATCACATTATATTCATTAATCAAATTGGTTATATTGCTTCTTTAGTACTGACATTGCCTTCTTCAGTAAAATCCAACTCATCTGAAAACCAGGTTATGGCAGGTATTGTCACAGGGGTAGGCACAGTCGATAAGCTTCACGCGTGAGCGGTCAAAGTACCAGTCTCCGACGGCTATTGCAACCGGCTGCATATGAATATAACATCGAGCGTTAGCATACAGTCGACATGGAATATACTCAAGGAATGTAGACATCCGTGGTGGATGTGGTGATTAGGTTTTAATTATTGTAAGTAATCAGATGGTTCTAATTTTTTTAGTTTATATAAAGAATCTTATTTTTTAAAAAATATTACAGAACAGTCCAACATATCCGGACCGTGTTGAAACATGATAAAATAAAAAAAATAAAAAAATAAAACATTCTAACACGTGTTGAAGAGTTTCAACCAAGTATGTATGTCCGATGTATAGTTTGGGAAAAGTGTCAATGCTTCTTAGGACAGAAAATATTACACAGCAAGGATGCAAGTTGTGGCAACCGTAGCCAAAATGGCAACATCCATATTACAACAGCAACAATAACATTAAATGAGATAGACTATATTAATAAGTTTTTTTTCATTCTATTCAACTTAATGCTATGTATTATTCGAGAGTAGAAGTAATTTTAAATCATTTATTATTATCCTAATCCGAGTTTTCCTGAAACTACATCTACATTTCTTTCTTCTAATCACATCTTTCTTTCATCGCAAAAAAATCAACCACAGTGAAAAGGATTGATCAAAGTCAACCAATGTTTCTAATAGGATCCTTCTCGGACAGGTGCTGTATATAAAAGTTGCATCCGAGTTATGTTCTAGAGGTTTAGCAGTAGGCCTAAATGATTTAGAGGTTCAGAAGAAAAGTCATGTTGCAATGATAAAATTATTACTGTGTGACCAGATAATCACTACTGGTTTGAGTCGTGAAAAGCAACTCTTTGGAAAATCACCCATAATAAATCAAAAAGTGATTTGACACTTCTTTGGACCCCGGACAGAGAGGGAGCTTCGTGTACCAGGCCACATTGTAACGCTTTCCTCTGTACAAGAAGTAACCACGATTACAGTTTTCTATGTACATTTTCCATGGTAACTTATGTCCAGAAGAGAAGCCTTTGTACATTTTACTCAATGCCAATTAAATTTCTTTGCTTGCAATGCATGGCCGATTGTATGACAATATACTTCTAACATGAGAAGAAACATTTAAAATATTAACATATAATGCAACAAATTAGATAGATAAATTGTTTTAACTGTGTTAATGCATATTCATGTTAGTGTTAATGGATATCCACATTAATCCAGCATGCTTATTAATCGTGTTGTTTTTGAGTTTAATACATCGACCAAAAACACAACAATATTGCTTTATATTAGTCGACCAATTAATAACACAAACTCATTCAATATAAACTCAAACCCTTTCATTTCATCAGTGTTGTGTTTCATATGGTTCCCCCTACTCTTAGGCACACTTATTAAGGTATGAGCTGATTAATGTTTCAGTGCCCTTGAGATGATCTCTCGGTTCCTAACTGATGGAGACAATGGAGACCCTTTTTTACGAACCCACATTTCCCATGTGAAAACCATCGGTTTTTTCTCTTCCTTTATCCCCATCTCATAAGTACAGCATAGTTATGACAGCCCAGACCTAGAAATATTCACATTTCCTTCATGAATAAAGTTTGGCATGATGAGAGTATTAAAAATGTTCCAAATGATATGGCACATACTTAATAATTTATTGAAATGATTTAATAGAAGGTATTTTCTTCATTAGTTCAGTCTTTGATGGAAAAATTAGTTATTAAGAAATTAATTTTCTTCCCACACCATAAATGAACCAATTACTCATCATAAGTTGTTGTGGTAGATAATAATAATGGATAATTTTTTCAAAATTAAGTGAACAATTTTCAGATTTACAAAAGGATGTTTGTTAACTTCCGTACCAAATTTTCTAATTTAAAAAACCTTTCAGAAAAAAACATATATCATATTCTTTGACAAAATTTTGTAAATCTCGTAAAATAAGTGAAATGGTCAAGGAATAAAAACTGAATCCAAATTCTTTGACAAGAAACGTAAAACATGAATTCAGGTATCTAATTAATGCCTAATTCTGCATTTCAAATTTTGAGATAAAAGGTCCATGAAAATGATATGATCTCATAATGTTTTTTTTTTTTTTTAATTTAATACAGAGAATAGATGGTGGTTACCTTGTTTCCAAGAACAGGGGAGTCATCAGCGAACCAAGTGTCCTGCCTCTCTGACTGGCAGTGAGCGAAACAAGAATTAATGAACAACCCATTTTGCCAAGAGCTTGAGAAGCCTCTCACTGCATTTAACATTTGATTTCTGAATCCTGCAAAATGCAGTTGATGAATAGACTGCATGTATAGACTTAGCAGCAAATATCCAAAGCTAACACATTACTTTGTGAACCGCTCAGCCTATACAATCCTATTACAACCTTTATATAATTCTTTTCTATATATAGAAAGAAATGTTTTTAAAAAAATAAAAAAAATTAAAAGGGACACACTTTCTACTTATACATAGAAAGATAATTGTAAAATGGCTGTATACGAATTATGCAGGTACTATTTCTCTTACTTTGTAGAAACTGGATCTGAAAAGCAGAACAACGGGCATGGTTCAATTTGCACTCGTGCCATTCATTACGAGGATCGGCAGCAGGTGGAGCTAGACTGGCCTGGATCTGAACTTCAGTTGCAAAAGGATGTATTAAAATTGCCCCACATGACATAACACATTTAATTTTTTATTGTAATAATTGAAGGTTACAATTTTATACATTTAATTATAATTTTGTTGGAGAAGAATAGCGTTTGATGAAAAGAATAGTGTTTAAGAAATTAAGAAACCGGTCACCTCCCAACCTTATAAAGACAAAGATTATCCATCATATAGTAGGATGGTTGACGAAGGTTTTTTCTTTCTTTCTTTCTTTAAAGAAATTTTCTTTTACAACTATCTTTACATGTATAAATGGAGAGTGTGGGTTCCTTTTAATTTTCCTTTTGTTTTTTTATAACAAAAATCTTTCTATATATGAAAAAGTGTTGTACGGATAAGGGCAAATGGGTGGTTAAACTCTATGCATTTTACCATTCAGTTTTTAAGACAAAAAATCTGTGCACTCATGATTGTGTTAGAGAGCAAAAGGGAAAACCTGAGAAAAATCAGTTTAATGTTCTTTGAGAAAAGAATAATTTCTGCACTTGGTTTCGGTGGTACAAATCTTGTACATCAATTGTTAAGTTTATGGATTTGGATACACTGTTTATGTGTAAATTTTAGGATTATAGTTTGTGAAGTGATACAGCTTCACAATGATCCAAAAAGCATTTTTTGGAACCTTAATTGGGCGATATCAGAGATGCTACTGCTGGCGATCGCAAACAGCTTCACAACTACAGATAAATGTTAGATCTTGGTGCATAGCCTGATGAATTAAAAGAGAAAAACATAAAAAATAAATGAAAAACATTTCTAAGAAATATTACCTGCCATGCATCATAAGCTGCATTGAGAAGGAACAGAGGGGTTTTGACGCTGGCAATTATGTTCTGAGGGAAGAAGCACTGTTACAGTAGCACAGAAATGAGAACTGTAAATAAACTTAGTACATGGAAGTGCCAAAAAATTTTATTTTATTTTATTCATATCACACTGACTCATTCAATTGCCTTAGAAAAATGGATGGCAGGATTACCGAAACTGGATCCAAGCGTTGAGTACATGAAGAAGGTAGATTCTTTGCCACACCCTGCAAGGATCATACAAAATCTGCTAAATGCATGCAGATAATGCTGCATATAATGTGTCTTAATCGTGCATATTCATATTGATATTGGGTGTCACAAATACAAAAAAAAAAAAAAAAAATTCTCGTGATCATAATAAAAGCAAGTTATATTTTAGAATTTGACAGTTTTGAATCATCTATTTACCTATTTGAAGAATTTTAATTAATTTTATAACAAATCATTGAAACATACCCTGAAATATTTAATCTATGCATGTTTATATCTGTACAAAACATGTGTATTTAGAATTCTTATAATATTTAAGTTTTTTGGTATATGATGGAAAAAATGACCGATATATCAAAATATATCACTATATTTTCTTGGTACTGATAAATATTAGCCAATATTTTCATTTATGACAAGAATTAAGCAGTTTGATCAAAATGGAAATCAAATAATTTGGAATAAACTTCTTGCCGGGCCAAGAGAATGCTCTTTCCTAAAATTGTCAGCATAAGAAATCTAAATTCAAGTACCTGTAAGCTAACCACACCTTGGAAAAATCTCCTTAAAGTATGGCCACCTGATACATCCGTTCTGCGATGCGGAAACAAAATCTCAATCCGAAGAAGAAGGATTTCACCAAACCAAAAGAAAAAAATACCAAATTGTAAAATCACAAGGGGTTATTGTTATTACGCATCGAGGAACAATCCAGCATCGCTGAGGCATTTCACTTTGGTACTTCTAGGAAATAAGTTGCGGAACTCATCACAGTGAAGTATAGATGCAAGGCCCCCGGCAGAGCATCCAGAAAGAAGAGCCTAAAGCATAGTTAGAAACAGCTTTAAGAAGTAGCAAGAAGAAGGAAAGAATTGCAGAAAGCAACACAAATAAACCTCGTTTGCATTTTGCATTCCCTTTCCCATAAGTTCTTCCACGGCAGCCGACCATATGCGTTGCCCTCTGAAGTACAGTTGTGAAGCCTACAAATAGGAGCAACCATGTATGATTTCACAGCTAAACAAATATTAGAATATTTGAGACCTTTGTCTTTGTCTTATATGTTTATTCCTTCTTGTTTTTCCCTTTTGGACTTTTTCGGGAGGGAAGCGGGGAGCTTTACTTTGTAGGGTAGGTCACACATTTGTGAGGTGCACAACTTGGTGTGCATAACTTTTTTTGGTTTTCGGGAATTGTCACATAGTTAGCATGATCTCCGCACGGGCGGAAGCTTGGCATAGTGTAACTACTTGTCAGGCACGTGATGAAAGTTTGAGCAGTCGAATGGCAGAAGCTAAGCACTTGATATACACGCGATCAGGGTTCAAGCAGACAATTGGGGAATGCCCACGTGCAAGCAGTGCTCTAGCAAGAGAATGCAAAATGTTGCACACAATTGGTTCTCAAGTGGCAGA
The DNA here is from genome assembly GCA_025585075.1 of Nepenthes mirabilis. Classification (NCBI taxonomy): domain Eukaryota; kingdom Viridiplantae; phylum Streptophyta; class Magnoliopsida; order Caryophyllales; family Nepenthaceae; genus Nepenthes; species Nepenthes mirabilis. The sequence goes on from JAODPA010060940.1 coordinate 5,918, forward strand.
TTGGTTTTTCATATGAAAAGAATGCAGTTTTGCATAGTTTTCTCATATGTTTTCATCCCATTCTTGAGAGTGAACATGAGGGAGAGAGAAGGAAGAAGAAAAGGGGGAAGGTGTTGTCCTTAGGCCCGCATTCCATTTTTGCTCAGATTTCTTCAATTTTCAGATATGTTGTACTAAATCATTAGCATATTTCCACCTATTCGGAATTTTCATTTTCACTCTCTGTTAGTGTAATCTTTAAGTTTCCACTTGTGTAGGGCCATACATGTGAAGTTTAGTAGAGAGGATATTTAAGAACTAACGTTGAAAAATGCAGTGGGCTTGTTAATCATGATTAATTAGTGTTCGTTATGATTGATTAACATTTATCACGGTTTCTAGTGTTGCATTGTGGTTGAAGTATTTTACAACCTCGTAGATCCAAGCCAAGGAGGGAGTGTTTTTTCTCCTAACAAAACGATCAATTAAGAGGTAGACTGTCAGAAAATAATATAATAAGTAAAATTATTTTTGACTGCTCATGAATGAAAATAATATAACATCATTAACGATTAGAAATGGCGAATAAATAATCAAACGAACCTCATCTTGGCTGTCTCCGGCAAAGGAGGCACCATCACAATACCGAACCTTTACCCTATTCCAGTTGAAAAAATCTGCACATTCGTCAGGAGCTTCAATGAGTATTAGGTTCATCTTTGTTAGAGCCTCAAGAATGTATAGAAAAAGGAATAATCAAACTACAAATGATAGAATTGAAAATACCTGGATTTTCCTCAGGCTTGTTGCTCAATATTCCTGTAAATGGTATTTGTTTTTCCATATAGTTAGATGAACCGCGTCGAGTTGTTTTTCTGTAAACACATGTTCTATGGTCATTGCACCATCCTCCTCCCTGTGAAGAATATGGAAAACATGCTCAAGCTCTAGGAATGAAATTAATAGTGAGAAAAGCATTCATAAAACATGTAATCGCATTTCACCTAAGAAGCCCCAACACTCTTCCAGGACTTAAGTGCTTGTGACCAACACTAGCAATTTTTTTTTTACTTCATTTTTACTTTGATACGTTTTTGACATGTTGAATAATTTTGTAATTCCAAAAAAAAAAGAGTTCATAGTCCGAAATATAGAACATCTAGGCCGTTTTTTGAGATGTTAAAGCACACATAATCATATTAGTATATTGCTAACTTCTGTACTGCTTCTTCTAATCTTTTTTTTAGACGAAAAACCAAGAAATATGTAATTTTTATTGATAATTTAGTATAAAATAATGTCGTTCATGAAAAATGTTCTAATATTTATAAAGGAACTATGATTTTTGGTTAATGGATACCAACGTATTGAGTCCGCTATTTTAGAAAAATATTATGTTAGTGTGGTATCATGTTCGTGTTCGTGTTCCTTGTCAACATCCATGCTTCTTAGCATGTCACATATCAGAGCTTCTGCAGCTCCAAAACAGAGCTCAAGACATGGGCACATAAGCACAATGCCCATTCTTCAGAACCATTGACTCCAGAGCTAGTCAGATAGGTAATAAAACCACACAATTTCACTTCATATTTCCAAAAAAAAAAAAAAAAAGATAGATATATTATGAAGAAGCAGGTTAAAAGTAGCAGCCAAGCAGCCACATTTCAAAATAAGTGAAAACAAGAGCACAGCTTTATTTTCACTAAATGGGTTCAGCTTTAAAAATTCGATTTCATTATTTTATTCGATTTAATGCAATATCTTTTAAAAGCACAAGTAATTTTAAATAATTTGTTATCACATCGCTTTAAATTTTACTAAGTCTACATTTTTCTTTTTTCTTTCAACCAAAACTGACTCATATTTTTTCACTACTATTTCCTTTTGTTGGGGCCACTCCCATGTGGGAAAATGCCGGCTTGGAATATGTCAGAGTGAATAATTACGGAGTGGAATGATTTTTCCAGAGAGGAAAATTTCAGGAGAGGAAAATTCAGGAGATGAAATTCTTCGGAGTGGGAAATCCAGGAGAGGTTTTCCGGAGTGGAAAATGCTAGAGTGCATTTTCAGGGTGAAAATGCGGGAGTCTATTTTTGGAGATGCAAATGCTGGAGTGGATTTAAGAGCCGGAGTGGCACTTGCTGGTAAGGAAATCTGAAATGGATTTCCGGAGAGCGAAATGCCGGAGTGGTATTTTGCTGTGGAGATCCGGAGAAATTTCCAAAGTGCAAGGGGCAATTGCCGGAGTAGCCATGCCGGATAGAAGAAGACGGTTAATGGAAGGTTGACTGGCTGTGAGAAGAAACTAGTCAACGGGATGTTGACAGGCTGCTGTGTATGCATTTTGCCAGGTTAGAGCAATATTGCCAGTTGCGCCAAGGTGACCATTTTGCCGATTGGACAAATCTCGGAGTGGCCAATCTGCTGGAGTGGCAAGCCAGAAATTTATTAGTTGGTGTTACCGATATGGAAACGACTGAGGTTGCTGAGTGCAGTAATGTCCGTGGACATTATCTCATAACTGAAGACTATGAATAACGTCCGAGGACATGGGATAATGTCCGAGGACTTTTGCACAGTTTGGCCCAAGGATTTGAGTGCAGAAAGCGTACGAGGACTTTGCGCAGACAAAAGGCCGAAGTCTCTGTTAAGGTCCGAGGACTTTGTCAATGCCTGGAAACTATAAAGCCAAAAGTCGGTAACCTGCAACATTTGCTCAATCAGTTTTTTCAGAAAGGGAAGTTAACTTTCAAAGATAGCACCCGATTGGTTGTGAAGGTCAACTTCTCTCGATAGAATGGCGATTTGCAGGTTGGCAGTGATTTGCAGAGTTGGTGGCAGGTTTTATCACACGCAACCTGCCTACTGGGTAGACAGTCTCCAGGCAAAATTGTACATATATATATATATGCTTGCTAGGCATGCAAGCAGTGTGTGTGTAGAAGAGAGGTCTTATGAGAACGTGCAAGATCTAGTGAGACACACAAGAGAGAGCACACTTGTAAAATTAAAGAGAGTAGAGTGCTCCATCAGTAAGAGAAATGAGAGAAGAAAAACAAAGAGAGAAGGAGAATGAGAGTTTCCTTGCTCGGAGTTGTTTTTCTTATTCTATCTCGGTGTGTAACGGATACTCTGTCCCGGGATTTTTTGTAACTAATTTTATATAGTGGAAGCTTGTTCGAAATTTGTCCAGTGGTTTTTTCCTTTGGTTTGTAAAGAGTTTTTTATGTAAAAAAATTGTGTTCCTTCTCTTTTCTCCCACATCGTGCGTGTTTGTGCATTCTTATCTGGCCAGTGTTAACCGACCAACTGGCATTTTTCCCAACACCTTTAAGGGCTCAAACCAGCTTAAATGTCATTCTCTCATTTTAGCTTATGTAAGTGCAATCTCTAAACGTTTCTAGATCCATATATTTGATCTTATCTTTTAATGCGACTTTACTCATCCATCTTAATATTTTTCTAAATTTTTTCTTTTCAAAATACATGAGACAATTTTTAATAAAATCGAGTACGGTGAATGAATTAAAAGTGTGTCACAAACCTCTAATTGAACAACCCAACTATTTGCCCCTGACCCGAATCCACGGTGCCAATGGTAGCCGGGTAAGGTTCCATCCAAACAAACTGTAAGAGTAGTAAGACACGATCAAACTTCAGGATACAGAAAGAGAATTCAACAATAAATAGTTAATGCCTATCAGATTCAAGAAAATTAGTGAGAAAATTGATATAGTTTGAACGAAAGATCCCTAAATATAAGTAATTTTTACACAAATTTCCCATGATTTTTCTTCCCTTTCCGTAAAATTTTGCCAAATCCGTATAGAGAATAAACAAGGGAACACGTAGGGTTCATATTATTGGGGAATGGGATAAAGTTGCCAGATTCGTCCAGTTTTTCAGATCACATCATAAAGCTTGAAAACCTTGAGACTTAAAGCAGGATTCATAGCTTCTGAACCGTAAGTTTCCCTTCTTGGGCAATTTTTTTTACAACACAATTTGGCAGAGTAGATTAAATCGTGAACTTTAGAAAGAAAACTGAATGTCAGAAACAGAGTAGGCAATCTGAATTTCGAATCAACGTCAAAAACAGTGAAGCAATGACCAGAAAATTAAGAAAGAAAAGGCAGAGACGCAAGAACCTTGGAGATCTAAACCCAAAAGCAAACGCAGTAACAGACCAATCAAAAATTTCTTCACAAGCAAAATACAATAACAGATTGCATATGAGGAAATAGAAAAAAGAAATGGACAAAAAAATACCAAAACGATTTAAAAAATGAAATAGTGGGGGAAAAGGGTAACATATCAACGGTAATAAACCTATTGTGGGGAATGATCTAAGACACCAAGCAACTATTAATCAAACTCGATGAAAAAAAAAAAGGAAAATGATTGACAAAAACGGAATCCGTCAAATCCACAAAAAAGAGAAAACAGTCCAGCAATTTTTTTTTCCTCCAGGTTTTATAAGGATAATGAAAAGATCTGAGCTTAGACGCTAAGCAAAGGTGGATAATCTCTGTGTAATACCCAAAAATATAATTAAAAAATAAGATCTAAAAGGACACACGTAAACTAGCAACAAACAGCACCCACAGAGCACCCAAATGGGGAGTGGGGGAGAGAGAGAGAGAGAGAGAGAGAGAGAGAGGAGATTACCAGCGCCTTTAGAAGCAGCTCCTCGAATAAGAGTGAGGCCAACCACTAAAGGCGGAGCAGCATCAGACTCAGAGAGCCCGTAGGACTCCAAGTATGAAATCTCAGTGACATTAGCGTAATCCAATCCATCAACCCATCTCCCAAACATCAATCCCAGAAGTGTCCAAACCCACAATAATTTCTCCATTGCCGTCTCTTCCCCTCCCACCTCTCTCTCTCTGTAAATTTTCCTCTTCGATTCGACTTTATTAGTATTTCACTTCTTCAAATATATAAAGATAAACGTTCCCACTAATTAACAAAATGCTGAAGATCTTTTATTGCCAGATATTAAAAAATTTCATGCTACACAGGTCAATAGAGAATATTTGTCGGTAAATATTTCCTTATTTTATTAAGTAAGAATGGAGCGACAAAGGAGGAAAGAATGCATCACTGGGTCACAGAGACAGAGATCTGTGAACCCATCTTCACGAGAGGAGAGGTAGGGATGGAAGATGAGAGGCGGGATCCTGTGAAAATTGTTAAGATTTGCGCGTGGAGTCGCTTCTTCTACGCATTGAGACTTTTTTTTTTTTTTTTTTTTGATTTCTTCAGTAAAGCAGCGA
>JAODPA010060951.1:0-11171 GCA_025585075.1 Nepenthes mirabilis
TTGCGTCCCGGGCCCGAGGTTGTCGTACGGATTAGGGAGCCTTCGGATTCCTAAGCGCGCGGGGCTCTGGAAGAAGGGTCCAGTCTCCGTCTCTCAGAACCTGGACCTGCACAACACAAACAACAAACAAGAGGTGAAGGGTCCAGCATGATTTCTCCCACCGATGCCGCTCCGACGCTCAAGTCAGCAAATTTTCGCAATAAACGGAAATGCGCACGCTAAAGGGGTGCACGGAGAAATGCTGTGAAGCGTAAGAAAAGCTTGTGTGGTGATGTGGAGAAATGCGATGAGCAGGTGGTGGAAGGCCTGGCTTCCTTGATGCACTGCGATGAGTGGCTAACTTTCCCGCTTGGCGGGTTGAGAAGAGGGAAAGCAATTGGGTCGAATCCGTTAGAAGGATTGGAGCTTTTCTGAAGCTAAGTGAGAGAGCTCGAAACCAGAGTGGGGTCGAGAGAGTGCCGAATTGCCGAATCCCTTTCTCTGTGGGGGGTGAGGGCTTTTATAGGCCTCCCCCTGTTTGGACTCTCGGGCGCCAAAACGCCCGTTGCTTGGGCCATCGCGCCGCTGGTCACTGTCATGGACCGCCGGTCACGCCGGCTATCCTGTTGCCGTGCCTGGCACGCAGCTGCGCGTTGTTGACCACGCCTGGTTTCCCCTGAGAGAGGATTGGTTGGCCGCCTGCAGACGGCAGCGTGTGGCGTTGGCGTGGCGCCAGCCATGCCTCTATTGGCTAGCCTTTCCGCCTTTTCCGTCTGTTCCCGGCGACGCATTTATTGCGCTGCAGGTTACCGTTGCCTCCTCCCGTGTGGGCTTGCCTTCTCCATCCCTTGGGTCGGCCCTACTGCCTCTCGTGGGCCTCTGATCTTTTCCATGGGCCGCGACCTACTTCGTGGGCCTGGGCCTGTCTCATGGGCCAAGACATGGGACCCAACACTAGCCCCCATGCCTGGGCCGGCCAGTGGTCGGGCCTGACATGTCCACTGGGCCCATTTCCACGGCCTCGTACCCTCCTTCGTGTCGCGTCACTTTTGTCGTCTTCCAAGTTCGCGCCTTTCCCAGGGCCAGGGCAGGCTTTTCAGGTGCTGCTGTGACTCGTCACCTCGCCCGGCGAGATTCGCGCGCCTTGGGTTGCGTCTCACCGGCGGTCGCTGCTGTTGCCCGAAAGACGTTTGCTGGATGCCATGTTCCGCTGGGTGAAGAGATACCCTGCGCTTTGCCCATAAATAGGAGGGCGCTTGAGTAAGTGGAGTTCATCCCTTATCAGCGAGTCGAAAAGGCAATGAGGAGGCTCTGGCTTTTCCCACCCCTGGCGGGTACTCGAGAAGGAGTCGGATGGACTGCTTGTATGCCCGAGATCCTTGGAGGAGACCGTTGTAACCCAAGCCTTGTGGCTTGCTTTCTTTGCTAACGAGAATGGCTTGGCCATTCCGCCGTCGTCGTGCGCTCCCTTCCGGGTTGTGGCTCAGCCAGGCTGAGCGGATTCTTTGACTTCCCCGCGGCTGCCTTCGCCTGCTCGGTGAAGGTTTTCGCAGGTGTCCAATCCGCGAGCCTCGCTAGAGCGCTAATCCTGGAAGGGCTACGTGGTAAGTAGCCCTCCGTGGAAGTCGGGCTTAACATCGGACTTTCCGGGAGTGCCTGGCTTCAGTGCTTCCTGGTCCCCGGTGCATTGAATGCTGGAGACTTCCACCGGGGGATGCTCCTTGCTTCCTGCCCAGTTCGCCGGCCTCTCCTGGGGCGAGGTACGGGAGCGTACCAGGTTTCGTCCCGCAGCCCTCTTTCGCCTTTCTCGCAACCTCATGGTTGTAGATCTTATACTTTGTAAAAAAGCATTGATTAATAACAGAAGTAGTCCCTTTTGCCTTTTAATTTTCGTCTCTTCGTCGTGAATGCTTTCCTGTCCCCGGGCGCTTTGCCCTGAAGATCCACGCGTCATCCTTTGGGAGTCTGCGGGGTCCCTGTTAACTGTCGCGTCCCCTGGGCTGCCAGCGCATTTAATTTCTGCGCGGCCAGGGGACGTCGTTCCGCCTTGGAAACGCGCGAGTTTTCAGGGGCCCCCCACGTGGAGGTTTCCCATTGGCCTTTCCTTAAATACTTTTCGCCCTTTGGGTTTGGCGCCTTTTCAGAAGATTTGCTATTTAAATGCGCCACTTTCTCCCGGAATTTGGCACGTTGCCGTACTTGTTCATCCACTGGCGGCTCCGTCTTTCTCTGGGTGTCGTTTTGTTGCGAAATCGATGGGAGACTCCTCTAGTGACGCGGAGCCCTCCACTCACGAGTCCGAGTTCGGCTCTAACGCCTCCGTGTCTTCTGGAGCTTATTCCTCAGGAGGGGCTCGCTCTGAAGCCACGGTTGCCGGCCCTTCTCGGAGTCGGGGGGTTCCTCCGGGTTTCGAGGGTGTCCCACCGCGTCGGGGGGCTGCTGCCATCGAAATAGAGTGGCTGAGAGCCCGTGTTGCACACTTGGAAAACGCTCTGGCCGTGTCGGAGGCCAGAGCCATACGGCTGGCGGATGCCAGCGTAGGGGCGCAGGGCCGCATATCGGCACTTGAGGAGGAGATAGAGCAACTTGGGCGGCGTCACAAGGCTGAAGCTGCTGCGCTGCGGACGGAGATGAGGTCGATGCTTCGGCCGGAGGAAATGAGATCGGACCTGGATAGGAGATATTTCGACGCCATGAGGCTTTGTCGAAGGCTTGCTTTACTGGAGGATCCAGGTTTCCGCGTGGGTGTTCTAGATCCCCGCAACTCGTCCGCCAGGGCCCGTGATCAGTTGGTGGACTTTCCCGTTCAAGGTTCCTCTCCCGGCCACCGGGATCGCTGACCGTTTTGCTACCGTTGTGCTCTTTTTTCTTCTTCGCTAGCGCTGTAACATAATTGTTTTGCCGTAATGAGAATTTGATTTTTGCATTGTCTCGTCTGCTGAGTTTTCTCGTTTCATGGCGATTTCTCTTTTTCCTTCATTTTCCCTTCTTCTTCTTCTTCTTTTTCTTTTTTTACTTATCCTGCGCTTCGTCGGGGGCCCTGCTATCGTGAGCCCACATTTAATGCGGTGGCGCTAGCATGACCCCTAGCCTGGCTGCTGAAGGGTTGCGCCCGTTAGCCTGGCGCCTAGCCATCATTGCCATCAATTGGGGTTCTGCTGTGCGCTTGGATGCCACCACGTGTCTCAATCTCCGGAGGCGGTGGCGTTTCGGTTTCCCGCCCCCTGGTTTGGCGTCGCCTATTTAATCCAAACGTCGATCTCCCTTATTCCTTCTTCTGATTTCTTCTCCCTTGTTTACACTCACGATTTTTGAGAGACAAATGGCTTTGATAGCAGAAGCTTCTTCCTCTTCTCGAGTCTCCAGAATGGTGCGTCATGGTGTTCGCAACACCAAGTCGATCTTGACTGAGGCGTACATAGCCTCCCTTAGGGTAGATTATGCAATCCCCAGCGAGCTGATTTCCCGTGTTCCTGGTCCTCAGGACAGAGCCCACGCTCCTCCAGAGGGCTTCATTACAGTATACGAGTATCATTTGAAGGGGGGCTTCGTATTTCAGTGCACTGCTTGCTGCACGCGGTAGTCGAAGCGCTGGGAGTCCCATTGGCAAGGCTTCATCCCAATGCCTTGCGCTACCTGGTATCTCTGTGCGTCTTCGCTATTATGCACGAGTGCGACTTCGATGCGAAGGCGGCCAGGGTAATTTTTCGGGCCGCGGAGTCAGAGGACTGGATATCTCTCACCCCCAGGACGGGGTTCAACTTACGCGGCACCAATCCCGACTCCGTGAAGGGCTGGAAGGAGCGCTTCTTCTTTCTGCAGGAACCTTCCGACTGTGAGCTTCCAAGGGCGTGGGGCCCGATCTCGGAGTACTTCCGGGACAAGCCCACCGACGAGGACATTGCAGTATCCTCGAAGCTGATCTCCGCCATTCAGTCTGAGGAGGAGAACTTCAAAATCCGGGGCCACTACCTTACCTCCGTCGCGTTCGAGATTGCCAGGTGGGGACCTCCCGCTGGCCGGGCGGCGGCAGGGCCAGTCAAGGGAGGTTCCGGAGATTCGGAAGCTCCCCCGCCGCCCGGCGGGACTGAGGAGGAGAGCTGCTCGCTGCTGCGCTCTTCGAGTAGTGACGAGGACGCAGCTGCCCTTAAAAGATTGAGGGAAGCTGAAGCGACTTCCCTGAGGAGGTCAAGGAGACGAGTCGCCGGTCCTTCTACTGCGGAAAAACCGGCTCCGAAGAGATCGGCTAGGGCACGTCGCCAGAGGGAAACTGCCGCACCCTCGTCGACTTCGACCGCGGCTCCAGCCGCTCGCGAAGTCTGCGAGGTCGAGTCTCTACCTGCTGGGGATCCGCCCGCTGGAGGCGTTGTTGAGGCGACGGGTGATGTTGTCATACTGGAGAGCCCAGAGAGGCCATTTGTTACTGCGTCTGAGCCAGCGTCGGAGGCTCAGTGTTCTGCGCGGTCGCCTGCTATTCTGGTTGAGCCCATTTCTGTATACGGGCCTCCTGGAGTCCTGGCTGCATTTTCAGAGGCTGGGACCGCTCCTGCTGCTGTTCCGGAACAGGCTGACGAAGGGGAAGCTGGGACGTCCTCGTGGCAGGAGCCCCCGAGTGTTCCTACGGCTGCCAGCCTTCCAGCCGGCCCTCCTCAAGCAGTCGAGGAGACTGAGCCCCAGGGGGAGCTTCTTTCAGATGAACTCGCACGTGTCACAGATTCAGAGGTTTGCTCCGCTCCTGCTGCTGATGCGGTACAGGCTGGCGAAGGGGCAGCCGGGACGTCCTCGCGGCAAGAGCCTGCGAGCGCTCCTACGGCGGCCAGCCTTCCAGCCAGCCCTCCCCAAGCAGTCGAGGAGACTGAGCCCCAGGGAGTGGCTTCTTTGGATGAGCTCGCGCGGGTCGCATGTTCAGAGGTTTGCGCCGCTCCTGCTGCTGATGCGGTACAGGCTGGCGAAGGGGCAGCCGGGACGTCCTCGCGGCAAGAGCCTGCGAGCGCTCCTACGGCGGCCAGCCTTCCAGCCAGCCCTCCCCATGTAGTTGAGGAGACTGAGCCCCAGGGAATGGCTTCTTTGGATGAGCTCGCGCGGGTTTCATGTTCAGTGGTTTGCGCCGCTCCTGCAGCTGATGCGGTACAGGCTGGCGAAGGGGCAGCCGGGACGTCCTCGCGGCAAGAGCCTGCGAGCGCTCCTACGGCGGCCAGCCTTCCAGCCAGCCCTCCCCATGTAGTCGAGGAAGCTAGGCCCCACGAAGGGGCTTTTCCAGGCAATTCCGCACGCTTCCTGCGCATCGCCCATCTTCTGGTATGGTTGTTTCCCTCTGGACTTCTTCCTTTGTTGTTTATTTTGATAAGGCTTTCGATTTTTCCTTCCGCGCAGGTTCCTGACAATGCGGTCCCCTTCGAGGCACGAGCCGGCTCTTTTCGCGGGGACCTGGAGCGGATTATCATCAGCGGGCACCATCTCGTCCACGGCGGCGTGGCCCAATTTGCATCTCTTACAGAGGAGATCGGGCAGCTGCGACAGAGAGTTGTGCAGTTGGAGGGCCTTCTTTCTGCAGCGGAGGAAAGGATTGCCAGGTTGGTCGAAGACGGGGTTGGCCGACATTCTCCGTCAGAGTGGCTGTCGGCGGTAGATGCCCGCTATTGGGACGGTATCCGCTTATGTCGTAGGATCGTCTCCCTGGCGGCTCCTCACGTCCCAGCCGGCGTCCTCCATCCAGGGAACGCCGGGGTTGGAGAGGCGTCACGCCTGAAGACTTTCCCCGAGGAAGCGGGTCCATCGAGCCTTCCCGATTAGCCTTTGCTGCTGTTGAATTTTGAGATTGGCTCGTGTATTTGTACCATATCTGTTTGTTGTATAAATGAGAAGCTTCCTTTCCCACCTTGTATCCATGCTTTTTCTTTTCGTAGAGCGTTGTTTGCTTTTTGCTTTGCTCCCGTCCGTTGGATCATTCTTCATGTTCGACTGTTGGGCTCTTTTGAGCCGCTGTTGTTAAGGCCCTATACAGGCGCCTTCTTGCGTGGTGCTCGTCCTTCGTAAGAGGATGTCATCACAGCTCACACGTTTGGGGGGCTCGATCCGGTAAAGCGGATGTCGTCGCCAAGCCCCTGGAGCCTCCACGAGGGTCAGCGCAGCGGTCAAGCCGCGGTAACCGGACTCCTGGGTCTAGGACTCGGTCGCGTAAGATTGCGGGAGGTGCGTCGCTCCTGCTCAAAGCGTTATGAACACCAAGTTGAGGTCCTAGCCCACGACCATTGTAGACTGAGGGTGCTCTCTTCTGTTGAAGAAGGTCGCCGCACGCCTGCGATTCTTTGCCCCCTAAGGTTTTGTTGGCCATAGAGGGGGGTCCCACGGAGCCCCCAGGCCTTTTGCTTTGACCGCGTGGGTCGTTGGCGTTTAGCCTTTGTGACGGATCGCCTGGATCCCGTGTCTCAGCCCATGGCTGGACGCCTCCGGGCTGACTAGCGCGGGGCCATGATAAGTAAGGCCGTCCCCGGGCCGCATGGCGCGAGGACGGAGTCCTGAGACGGTCTGCTCTTGGTCCGCCCGGCATTGAGCCAAGGACTGGTTTTACGGACGGACGTTTGTCCTCCCGACTTAGGGGCAGTCTAGGTCGTTTGATTTAGATATGCAGTGCATGCCATTAATTCACACGGATGAATATGCATCATGACAATAATAGTGATAATGTTAATCAAAAGGCAAAAATCATGCTCAAGCATTCATTATGGTGCATGCGTGTGCGACTTACCTGGGTCGTTGTTGCATTACTGATAATATTTCCTTAAGTTGGCGGCGTTCCAGGTCCGCGGGACCAGTTTGCCGTTCTGGGCGCGTAGCTTGTACGCTCCGCTCCGGAGGATTGCGGAGACGAAGAACGGCCCCTCCCATCCCGAGGAGAGCTTGTTCCTGTTTGCGATCTTTCCCGCTGCCTCTACGCTTCGGAGGACCAGATCCCCAACTTCTAGCGGGCGTGCCTTCACTCGCTTGTTGTAGTACCGTGCGACCCGCTGCTGGTAGGCGGCGGTTCGGAGCTGCGCGGCGTCCCGAACTTCCGAGAGCAAGTCCAGACTTTCCCGAAGCCTCTGCGCGTTGGTGGCTGGATCGAAGTGTTCGACCCGCAGGCTTGGCATTCCCACTTCTACGGGAACCACTGCCTCAACTCCGAAGCAAAGGTTAAAGGGCGTCTCCCTTGTTGATTCTCTCGCGGTTGTCCGGTACGACCATAGCACTGATGGTAGCTCCTCAGCCCAGGAGCCCCCTGCGTCTTCCAATCTGGCCTTTATCCCGTGCAGCAACGTGCGGTTGGTGACTTCGACCTGCCCGTTGGCTTGAGGGTGCGCCACGGACGTGTGTACCAATTTGATGCGGAGGTCGCGACAGTACTTTGTAAAGCGTTTGCCGGTGAATTGAGTTCCGTTATCGGTCACCACGACCTCAGGGATCCCAAAGCGGCAAACGATACCTTGACGGAGGAACTCCGTCGCATTATGCTCAGTGATCTTAGCGAGAGGGGCAGCTTCCACCCACTTTGTAAAATAGTCGATGCCGACGATGAGAAATTTCCTTTGTCCGACTGCCATCGGAAGTGGGCCAAGTATGTCGAGCCCCCATTGCGCGAACGGCCACGGGGACTGGAGATAGTGCAGCTCGGTGTGCGGCTGGTGTGTCATGTTGCCGTGGACCTGGCAACTTTCACACTTGCGGACGAACTCCATAGCGTCTCGCTTCATGGTGGGCCAGTAGAAGCCCTGCCGCATGACATTGAATGCCAAGTTCTTCCCGCCAATGTGTGATCCGCACAGCCCCAAGTGTACTTCTGCCAACGCGTAGTCGGCCTCCTCCGGAGTAAGGCATTTCAGGAGGGGAGCTGAGTATCCCCGCCTGTACAGCCTTCCATTCAGAATCGTGTACCATCCTGCCGTTTTCTTGACCCGTTTGGCATCGTTGGCGTCTTCTGGTAAGGTTCCCTCAGTTAGGAACCGCATGTATGGCGTCATCCAGTTATCTCCTGTGTCGATCTGCAATACTTCTTTGTCCTCAGCGTCGACGCTGGGTGCGTTCAGGACTTCCCTGGGCTCCCTCGCGTACTGCTCTGCGGTTCTGGCGGCCGCGTCCCGGGCCAGTCGGTCAGCACGTTCGTTATCCGATCTCGGGATATGCTCGATCTCGAATTGACCGAACTCAGGGATCAGGGCCCTTACTTTCGCCAGATACCTCACCAGTTGTGGGTTCGCGGCTTCGAAGTTCCCCTTCACCTGATTGACCACGAGTTCAGAGTCACTACGCACGACCAGCGACCGCGCGGAACACTCCCTCGCCAGTCGCAGGCCCGCAAGGAGGGCTTCATACTCTGCAACGTTATTCGTGGCCGGGAAGGCCAGGGTAACGGAGTATACGATCTCCATGCCTTCGGGCGTCCTTAGTACGACACCAGCTCCGCTGCCTGCCTGGGTTGATGATCCGTCTACGTTGAGAGTCCACACGGCGAGATCACCGTCCATCATCTTCTCCGGATTGCTATCTCCGGCGGTCCGCGCCTGGCGTTTGCAGCGTCGGTGGAAGAGATCATGTGGACTATGCCGGCTGCTGTGCGGGCTCTTGGTGGCTCGCTGGGTTCTCCGTCGGAGGGAGCAGGTTCTTGCCCCGAGCCTTTCACGAATCGCTTCAGGTGTCCTCGCCGGATCAGATCTTCAATCTCCTGCTGCAGGGTGCGGCAGTTCTCAGTCGAATGTCCCAGACAGCGGTGGTACTGGCAGTACTTCGTCTGGTCGCTGCCGCTGGGACCCTTGGGTGTTTTCGGCCACTTGAAGAACTTTTCATCCTGGATCTGCATCAGGATGTTCGTGCGGCTATCATTCAGCGGGGTCAAAGAGGCCCTGCTGTAATCCTTCTTAGGCCCCGGCGGGGGCCGCTGCTGCTTTCGGCGCTCCGTGAAGCGCTGGCTGTCGCTGTCCCTCTTTCTCCCACCAGAAGCCCTGGAGGTTTCCGGGGGCCGGTCCGCTCGCTCGGGGCGCTTCGCCTCATTGGCCTCTTCGGCCGTGATGTACGCCCGGGCAATGGTCTCAGCCTCCCGGAAGGTCTGAGGGCGCTGGTGCGACAGGTGCTTGAAGAAGTCCCCCGCCGCCAGAGTGGCGACGAAGGCGTTAAGCTTCAGCTCGTCGGAGAGGTGCGGGATCCGTCGCGCTTCAGTGATGAAACGGTCCAGGAACCGCTTCAGGCTTTCATCCGACCTCTGGCGGAGGCGGACTAGGTGCCATGGTTGCCTCTCCTCCCGCCTGCTGGAGGCGAACTGGCTCAGGAAGCTGTCTGCGAGCTCGTCGAACGAGCATATGGAGTTCGGGGGGAGGCCGTGGAACCAGAGCAGCGCGTCGCCCCTAAGGGTGACGGGGAAGCACTGACACATCAGGGCCTCGCTCGCCCCTTGTAGAGAGAGGTGGGTGCGGAAGCAGTTGAGATGGTCCATGGGGTCCTTGCTTCCGTCATATCCCTCCAGGACGGGCATTTTGAACTTGCCCGGCAACGGTTGCGTCCGCAAGTCCATGGCGAAGGGCGATCTACGGAGGTCGGCGGAGGAGGGCGTGGGTTTCTCCTTATGCAGGGTGTCCCACAACACCTTGACTTTCTCCTCCATCGAGGGGTCCGTAGAGCCTCTTCGCGCGTTGAGGACGTCACGGAGCTCCGTGTTCCCCTGGGGGTTCGTCTGAGCTCGTCGGGGGTGGCGGCTCTCCGCCTGGGAGGCGCGTTCGCCGTTGGAGCCTGCGGCTGGTGGCCTCCTGTTGCCACGCGAGTTGCGGGGGTTGCGGCCTTCGGGGCTGTCCTCCCTGTCGTCGTCGGCGAGACGGCTTTCCGCCTCGTTCTGGCCATCTCCGCTTGGTGCGGCCGGGGCCGCTGCGCGGTCGAGTCGGTCAGCTCGCCTCCTGCGAGCGGCCTCTCGACGCCTTTCTCTCTTGGAGGTGGAGGCCTGAGCCGCTGGAGGAGCAGCCCCGGGCAAGGCAGTCCCGGTGTTCGCGCACACGGCGAGGAGGATCTCCTTCAGGGTATCTATTTCCGCGGCCAGGTGGCGGACGTCAGGCTCCGGTCGGTCGTTCGCTTGGTTCCCCGTGGGGGGAACCTCGTCTTGGACGGTGGTTTCCACCGCAGGAGCACTGGCTTGTGCTCTGGTGTTCACCATGCTTTGTCGTTCAGCTGCTGGGTGGGAAAGAGACACTTGGCTTTCTGTCAGTTTCCCACAGACGGCGCCAATGTTGCGTCCCGGGCCCGAGGTTGTCGTACGGATTAGGGAGCCTTCGGATTCCTAAGCGCGCGGGGGCTCCGGAAGAAGGGTCTGGTCTCCGTCTCTCAGAACCTGGACCTGCACAACACAAACAACAAACAAGAGGTGAAGGGTCCGGCAGGATTTCTCCCACCGAGGCCGCTCCGACGCTCAAGTCAGCAAATTCCCGCAATAAACGGAAATGCGCACGCTAAAGGGGTGCGCGGAGAAATGCTGTGAAGCGTAAGAAAAGCTTGTGTGGTGATGTGGAGAAATGCGATGAGCAGGTGGTGGAAGGCCTGGCTTCCTTGATGCACTGCGATGAGTGGCTAACTTTCCCGCTTGGCGGGTTGAGAAGAGGGAAAGCAATTGGGTCGAATCCGTTAGAAGGATTGGAGCTTTTCTGAAGCTAAGTGAGAGAGCTCGAAACCAGAGTGGGGTCGAGAGAGTGCCGAATTGCCGAATCCCTTTCTCTGTGGGGGGTGAGGGCTTTTATAGGCCTCCCCCTGTTTGGACTCTCGGGCGCCAAAACGCCCGTTGCTTGGGCCATCGCGCCACTGGTCACTGTCATGGACCGCCGGTCACGCCAGCTATCCTGTTGCCGTGTCTGGCACGCAACTGCGCGTTGTTGACCACGCCTGGTTTCCCCTGAGAGAGGATTGGTTGGCCGCCTGCAGACGGCAGCGTGTGGCGTTGGCGTGGCGCCAGCCATGCCTCTATTGGCTAGCCTTTCCGCCTTTTCCGTCTGTTCCCGGCGACGCATTTATTGCGCCGTAGGTTACCGTTGCCTCCTCCCATGTGGGCTTGCCTTCTCCATCCCTTGGGTCGGGCCTACTGCCTCTCGTGGGCCTCTGATCTTTTCCATGGGCCGCGACCTACTTCGTGGGCCTGGGCCTGTCTCATGGGCCAGGACATGGGACCCAACATAAATATAATAATG
>JAODPA010060962.1:0-11172 GCA_025585075.1 Nepenthes mirabilis
CATATTTTAGTTTATAAGTTTGGTGTGAGGTGAAGATTAAGGACACTTTAGAATTTGATTGGAGCTTATCATAATTAGTTGGAAAGATTGAATAGATTGATATTCGTAAGATTTGACCAGCAGTGATAAAATGGACGGTATTTATAGTCTCAAATGTAAACCTAGAAAATCAGTAAGGACAATTTTATTTGGGTAAAATCTATCAGTTCAAGGTGAGTTACGACGTATGGACAAATGCTCGGTTACTGGAAAAAATGAGCTAATTTTAGTCTAATCTTGGAATTGGATGTTGGGAGGCATCATCTAAAGTCATGAGACTTAGTGGGCCATCGTAAGCTATTGGAATAATAGTAGTCAAATACTAGGTGTATCTATGGATATTTTTCATTTTCCTCAATGATGACTTTCTTTGTGTTAGTTTTGATAGTATAAGCACGATCCTTAACAGTATCAAATGACACTTTTAACGTAGTAGTTGCAAAGCTTCCTTTGTGTTTTGATAGCATGAGTTTGCTGGTTATCGGCTTGGGCTTGGGGTATTCCTAGCTTGCCCAGGTCCTTATATGTTTTCGAGGCATGCTTTTTTATTCATGGAAATAAAACCTCTCTCAAATGTATATCCTTTCTTTTATATTGAATTGAAATAAATAATTGCATAAAAAAAAGTATGCCCAAGAAATAAATATTTCTAAGAATACTTACTCTCTGCTTTTTTTTTTCCCCCTTTTTTATGGCATTGTTAACAAGAAAACATTAGAAAGGCTACAGCAAGTTAGTTAAGCATAGGCATCCTAGGCTGCTGCAGTCAGTTGCCATTGGTTGCTGCGCAAGGATTGTCTTCCAGATGTTATCGGTACTTCCACCAAATCATGCGTCTCCGGCTCAATTTTAAATTTACAATTTGACCTGCCGCTACATTGCCATCTCTGTGTATATGCTTAATTGTGCAAGCTCATGTTGGGAGCAACCGGGGCGTTCGGACAGAATGCACCAAAAGCGCAGTGATCAAGAGGACAAAATACTCGGACAGAGGGATAGCGCTCGGACGGACAGTCAAAAGGAGAGACAAAAAACCGATAGAAACACACCAGATTTAACGTGAAAACCCTTCTGTAATCGAAGGGAAAAACTACGGGAGTAGAGTCAACAGCAAATCCACTATGTGAAATAGGTTATAAAGCCTCCAAGATGGAGTATCCGCTACACACCCAAGAAGTCAAAGAGAAAAACTCTCCAGAACAAACAAAGAAAACACTCTTTTCTTTTTACTCTCTATTCTTCTCTTTTTCTCTTCTCTCATTGGTGGTGCACTCCTCTTTCTTCCTTCACAATAGTCCTTTTGCTCTCTCCAAGATTGCTTTCTCAATCTTTCTCACGCACTGCTACTGCACCCTTTCTCAACCGGCCAGCGTCCATATATATAGACACAAGGGGTCTAGATCTGGTCAGCCACCTTACTGCCAGTAGGGTGGCAGGACCATACCCCTTAGGCCTGTCATTGCAGACGCACACTCGGCGTGTTAAGATGGCAGGCCTGACACCTTGAAAGTTGCAGCCGCCTGTCCACCTGCAAAACGCGGCTGTAGCACCTACAGAGGAAATCAACGCCTAAGCTTCAGAGTCCTCGTCCATGTCCTCAGTAACCTCTCGGACATGACGCCTCTGATGAGTCATCGTCCACTATTTCCGCCACTTCTCGGACGATAATTCTCGGACGAATTCTTCAGCCTACCTCGAGGACGAACGTTCCCGGACTTCTTCATAAGTCCGTGTCCATTTGTCTCCACACGACCGTGAACACAAATACCACAAGAGAGTGACCCCAACAGCTCAATGTTTGGAAACAATTTCTCTGCATTCCATGATAAGGTATCTATTCAGGCTGCAATCCACCATCGAGGAGGCATTTTTTGGGTGGTTAAGGGCGAATCCAACTCAATAATAGCTTTGTTCAAACTACTTTTGTAAACGGAATGAAGGCCCCAAAAGGATGGCTTTTAATCACCGCCACAGGATATTCCTCTACGCAATCCAAAAACCCGAACAGCCACTCCCCACTCTCATTTCTACCTAAACCGCTAGTGCTTGACTTTTCATGAATAGTACAACAAGCATCAGTGTGAAATTTGCACCAGTGCCTCGGTGGCTTGCTCCCGCGGTTAGCCTGAAGCAAAGAGTGGATAAGAGTTACTGAGTTGAGTTGAGCGTAAACTTTGCACCAGTGGCTCGGTGGCTTGCTTCCGAGATTACCCTGAAGCAATAGTGGGTAAGAGTTACTGAGTTGAGTTGAGTTGCAAGCGTGCCATGTGTTTGGTTGGCAATCCACCTCCTTAAAGTCCTCGTTCGTGATAGTTTCATTAATCAATGACCATAGAAGCCACAAAGCAGCCACACATGCATAAGTAGGATCCAGCTTCCCTCCCTTTGTCCTAGAAGACTTCCTTGATCCTAATGTTGAGTGGTGTGGACTGAATATTTGGTTTGTAACTCCAACCAAGGACCATCTCCTAGAGAAAACGTGCCTTAGCTCAATCTCTGAGTACGTGGACAATCATCTCAACCTCATCATAGTTTTGACACTTAACGGACAAACAGATTTTCTTGCACCTCCTCTCTTCCTTCGTGAGTAGTTTGTTTTTCCATGCGGGGCAATTGAAACCCACTATTTTGGCAGGATTTTAGATTTCTAGATTTTTCACCCCCATCCCTCATCCCTTCTGTCATGGTCTTGTAGGATTTCATAACCATTTTTAACATTTTGCGACCCGAGCCACCATTCCAGATCTCTCTGTCTTCGTTATTGCCTCTAAACTGCCAATGGAAATATCTCAGGCTAAGACACACATCCTGCAACATCTTATCTTTGTTTAGCAGCTAGTTCAAGTTCCCATTTGGTAGGGCATAGGTGGCCACTGAGAGATTTATTAGGGACCCCGAAATACTATTGTGGACTTTAAGCACGAGTGCCAATCCCCCAACCACGTTTCCTTCTAGAATTGGGCCTTTAGGCCATTGCCAATGGATCGCTTGATTCCCCTGTTGACAAGGTCTCCAGTCTTAGGGATGTTGCGCCATATAATTGATGCCCTTGGGTCTAGTTCAGCTAACAGGAAACCTGAGAACTTCGGGTACCTGATTCTGAGCTCATGTGCCCAAAGTTTGTTTGACCGCTACATAAACTCCCACCCAATTCGTCAATTAATGCCAGATTGGTGTCCTTGACATTTCAGAATCCCATTCCTCCTTTTTTTTTTAGATTGGCTGATCTGTGCTACGCTGACAAGCAAAGGAACACAGATGGCTGTAAGAACAGGGAAGGGGAATTCAGATAGAGGGAACGAGAGAAAAAAAAGAAAGGCAACAAAGTCAGAGAAAGAAAGAGAATATAGAGAAGGTTCGAGAGTCAAAGGGAGAGAATAAGACGTAAGTTCAGAAACATGGGTAATTTCTCTATACCCAATTGAACAGTAATGGGCTGACTTCATACAAGAAGGGCGGCAATCGTGGACCCATCATAACAAAAAGAAAACAAACCAACAAAGAGGCAATAACAACATAACAAAAGGGAAAAAGTAGCAGAACGAACAGAGGAGGGACATAACAACAACAACAAGAAAAAGGTTATATAACAATTAAACATACTAGCGGAATTTCAGGGGCAATTGGATTGTCCGAGTGCCCCTCCAACTAGCAGTGGTCTTGTGATGAGGTACACTCGAGGGAGCATGGAGGAGTCCCATAACATTGTCGTCTCCATCAAAAAGAATCTTGTCCTCAATGTTGAAGGAAGAAAAGTCCTGTCAAAATTCGGCGATGGCTTCCCAAGTTGCCTCCTCTGGTGTTTGCAACTGCCAATGCACCAGAACCTGGGAAACGTGCTAGTTGTGGCGAAGAATCTGCCAAACACCGAGAATTTGCTGGGGTTGCAGTAGTGGTTGGGAATCTTGGGCTTTAATGGGCAATTCAAACGATTGCTGGGGTTGATCCCCATGACATTGCTTGAGTAAGGAGACATGGAATACGCTATGTATTTTATAATGTTCTAGTAAATCTAGGTAGTAGGAACCAGCACCTACTCAGTCCACAACACAGAAAGGATTATAATAATGTTTGGCAAGTTTGTTTGTCCATTGATTAGCCACCAAAGCTTGACGATATGGATGGAGACAAACGTAGACGAAATCTCCAATTTGAAACTCCTTATTGGTTTGATGCAAATCCACCTTTTGTTTCATCCAGAGCTACGCCCGTTGTAGATTGGCGTTAAGAGTATCAAGGACAGAGGAATAGGTGGTCAACAACTAATCGATGGAAGCTATAGAAGAGGTGCCTTGGACATAATCAAGCAGCGATGGGGGCTATCGTCCGTACAAGGCCTTAAACGAACTCTTTTTGATGGACGAATGCCAAACAATGTCATAACTCCATTTAGCCCACGGTAAATATTGAACGCAAGAGGAAGGTTATTTAGTAACAAAACAGCACAAATAGTCTTTGAGACACTGGTTAACAACTTTCGTTTGCCAATCCAACTACGAATAGTAGGAGCTGCTATTAGACAACCTAATACCGTGTAATTTGAAAAGTTCCTTCCAAAACACACTTATAAAAATGAAGTCCCTATCCGAGACAATGTCCAAAGGAAAATCGTGCAACTAACAGGTATATTTAACAAAGATATCAACGAGTTGGGTCGCTATAAAATGGGTGCCCAGTGCAGAAAAATGGGCATACTTGGAGAGTCGGTCCGCAACCACTAGTATAATAGTTTTGCCATGTGAACGAGGTAAATGGGTGATGAAGTCCATGGAGAGAAATTCTCAAATTTTACCTAGAATTGGAAGGGGCTGGAGAAGGTCTTGTGGAGCAGTATGAATGGGCTTGATTTGCTGACAAATCTAACAATTGCTTACGAAGCCACGGACCTCTTCATGCATCTGCGGCGAGTAAAAGGTGGATGCTATGCGAGATAAGGTGCGGTGGATTCCGACATGGCCTCCCAATGGAGAAGTATGATGCTCCTGCAATATCAACTCGTGTAGAGCAAACTCGACCTACACTAGAATCCTATTTTTGAAGAAGATCAGCCCATCACGCCAGGAATACTTTGCATAATCTCCATGGTGTTCTTGAATAGATTTAGCAAGATTAGTGGAAGTTGGATTCCATTCATAAAATTTTTGCAGAGCAAACAATAGAACTACTACCAGTTGGGAAATAGTTTTGAACGCTAAACAGGTCCCAGTAACAAGTTTGGATAACACATCAGCTGGTTTGTTTTCTCGCCCAGGCCGGTACACCATATGAAAATTAAATCCCAATAATTTAATAATCCAGCGCTGCTGATCTAGAGTATGTATGGATTGGGTTAGCAGCACCTTGAGTGGTTGATGGTCCATTTGGATGGTAAATTTAGTGCCTAATAAATATTGGTGCCATTTCATCATGGCCTCAGTGATGGCGCAGAGTTCCTTAATATAAGTGGAGGATGTCTGTAATTTTGGATACTTACCAAAAAAAAAAAAAAGTCTGTAATTTTGGATAGAGTTGTTTGCTGAAAAAAGTAAGGTGGTGTCCATCTTAAAGTAGCACTACTCCAATGCCTTGCCCGGACGTGTCCGTCTGTACCATGAAGGGTTTGGAGAAATTTGACGAAGTCAACACGGGAGTCGAAGTGAGGGTTGCTTGGAGGAAGTCAAAGGCCTTAGCGGCTTCTGATATCCATAGGAAGGCATTCTTGCATAATAACTGCATCAATGGAGCTGAAATCCAAGCATACCAACTTACAAAGCATCTATAATACCCTGCTAACCCAAGAAAATTGTGCAATTGGCTCACACTGGTCGGCAGTGGCCAATTCTAGACAGCCACAATTTTGGATGGATCTATCGTCCAAATTCGCATTTGGACTACTCAGCGAAGAAGGAATTGGTCCACAAGATATGTAGCACCTGAGTGAGGTGTTGGAGATGTCCCTCCCACAAAGGGCTATACACCAAAATATCATCGAAGAAAACTAACATGGATTGTCGTAGTACTAGACGGAAGATCTCATTCATTTCGGACTAGAAGGAAGACAGGACGTTGGACAATCCGAATGGTATAACCAGAAATTCATAATGCCCTTCATAACTTCGGAAAGCTGTTTTGTGGACGTCATCAGAATGAACGCGCATTTGGTGGTATCCCGCCCGCAAATCAAGCTTGGAGAATATCCTGGCACCAGATAACGCGTCCAGCAGCTCGTCTGTTGTGAGAATTGGAAACCAATCCTTCACTGTAATTGCATTGAGAGCTCAATAGTCCACACAAAATCGCCAACTTTCATAATGCTTTTTGACTAATAAAAGTGGCGATGAAAGGGGGCTAGTGCTGCCAGGAATTCCTTCTTCTAACATTTCATAAATTAGGCACTCTATCTCTGCCTTCTGGAAGTGAGGGTACCAATAGGGTTTTACATTCACGGCTCGGTATTTGATTTTAAAGGGATGCGATGATCGGTGGCATGATGTGGGGGTAGCCCATGGAGAAGTGAGAATACATCTGCGAATGTGGAGAGGAGTTGAAAGAGAGCGACCAGTATTGTGGGATTAACATTTGAGAGAAGGTGATTTGAGGAGGGAGGGGAAATCATGTTATGGCTCGCAGGGGAAATCTAACACGGGCGTGACTCTCATTTGAAAGTAGGTGACGGTTGATTTGGTCAGTTCACTCCACCTCAAATGACCCAATGTCATCACGGAGATGGTGGCAGAATATAGCCCACGTAAGGTGAGCCGAATGCCTGCATTGTTGAAATTCATCCGCAAGGCTTTATAATCAAATAACACCAGGCTGATTGGGGCTAGCCATTGCACCCCAAAGACCACATCCGCTCCATAAATGTGCAGTAAATAGAAATCCACGTGGAATTTGGACTGATCCAAAGTTACAAGAGTATTGGAACATACTCCTTTACAATGTAAGGAGTCCCCATTGCCCACCGTGACATTAAGATGCTGGGAAGGCTGAATGGCAGCCCTAGGTTTTTGGCCACTTGAGTTTGAAGGAAATTATGAGTCGAGCCGCTATCGACCAGTATAATTACTTAACATCCTGATATTTGGCCTTGCAAACGTAATGTTAAAGGGACAAAGTGGCTTTCTAGAGCATGAAGGGAGATAGTTGGGGTGGAGTCTGTCGATAGAGGTAGAGGCACTGCTTCAGGAGACCCTGTTGCTTGATAGTCAGAACTAGGGGAAGATTCCTCAATCATTTATGCATCGATCAATGTGGTGTCTTCATCCTTTGTGATCATACAAAGAAATTGTGGAGGTTTGCAGCACTAGCCGGGAGTGAAGGGTTCATCACAATTGAAACACAACCCACGTTCACGGCAAGCCACCATTTTCAGTTGGAGTGAGCCTTTTTATGGATAACTTTCGAGGTAAACTTGGGGAAGAAGAAGAGCGTGGGGGGCTCCCAAGGTATGTGATGGCTGCATGGAAGGTGGAGGACAGTGAAACTTGGAGCGACCCGTATCAAATTTCTCTTCCACTAGCTTTGTCATTCCAATAGCTTCCGGTAATAATTGTGGCTTCAGTAATAAGAGCTCTCGTCGAATATCATCCCGTAATTCAGAGATAAAACAATTCAGAAGATTTACAGTGGTAAGGCTTGTAATCCGAGTGGATAGGGCCTCAAACTCTGTCATATATGAGGCGACCGTAGTAGTTTGATGGAGTTTGTAGAGCATGGCTTCAGGATTGGAATAAGTAGACGAGCCGAATCGAAACTTCAGGTCATGGGAAAAATCCTCCCATGTGGAAAGTGGTCGAGTAAAGTGCATCATCCATTGATACCATTGGAATGCCGGACTAGCCATATAGAAGGCAATGATTGTCAATTTCTATTTTGGTGGGGTGACATGGTAGTGCAAAAAACGTTCAATCTGAAAAAATCAATTGAGCACATTGTCCTCTGAGAAAAACAAAATTTCTAACTTGGGCAAATATACAGGGGTAGCAGTATGGCAATTAGTCGATGTATGTCAGAGAAGAGGTGGGATTTGAGTTGATGGCAGGGGAGTCGCAATTTAAGACCCCAGGAACGAAGGAGGGGTTGGTAGTAGTGGCGGATTTACCATCGGTCTAGGTTGAGCTTTGAGTCGGGCCAAAGAATGAAAAATGTCGGCTACGGATTTCTGTAAATGTTCATTACTGGAAGTATTCGAGGCAATACCTTTAGAATGATGCTATAAGGTAGCGGCAATACCTTCAAATTGGTGCTGTAAGGTGACAGTCATCTTCTTCAGCCCAGCAATTGCATCTTTGAGGGCTTTGTACCGTGTTATCATGCCCTTTGCCATGTCTTAACGAAAGCACCAAATGATCTATGCTACGCTGATGAGCAAGGGAACAAAGATGGCTGTAAGAACAGGGAAGGGGAATTCAGACAGAGAAAACGAGAGAGAAAAATAGAGACAACCGAGTCAGAGAAAGAGAAAGAGAAAGTACAGAGAAGGTTCGAGAGTCAGAGAGAGTGAACAAGACGTAAGTTCAAAAATAGGAGTAATTTCTCTATACCCAATTGAACAGTAATGGGTTAACTTTATACAAGAATGGCGACAATCGTGGGCCAATCATAACCAAAAGAAAGCAAACCAACAAAGGGGCAATAATAGCATAACAGAAAGGAAAAAGCAATAGAACATATAGGTGAGGGGGATAACAGCAACAATAAGAAAATGTTTATATAACAGTTAAACATAATCGTGAAATTTCAGTGGCGATTGGATTGTCCAAGTACTCTTCTGACTAACAATGGTCCTGTGATGAGGTACACCCGAGGGAGCATGGAGGAGTCCCGTAACATTGGCAAACTTCCGCCCATTTGACAAGGTGAGCTTTCCTGTCACCCCAAAGAAAACTCATGTTTAGGTGACCAAGTTGGTCACTTCGTACCTTTAGGAAGTCAGTGAGTTTGCATCAGATAATTAGGAATAACTTGTGAGATCGACTAAATCAAGGAAGCTTGACTGGCCAAGAGAGTCACCAAACCATGCACTAACCTATCCACTGCTGATTTGTGGTGCTCCTTGAGGATTCTCCCGTAAACCTTCTTGCATCCTAAATATTTTCCTAGTTCCTTCACCAACTTGAAGCTGCTAATGCCCCATATTTCCTTGGCAATTCTCCTATCCATACTTGGGGAAGTGTAGATTTCTTACTTTCGTACATTGTTCTGTTTAGGCCAGGTAGAATTTGTCCATAACATTAGTGAATAAATACATCTGCTTCTGACCGGCTTGGAAGAAGAGAAGCACATCAGCCGCAAAAAAAATGTCACAGAAAGCAGCATTCCCCTACAAACATGTACAATCTTCTAGTCACCTTCCATAATTTTCAAGTTAATCATATGTGACTGGCATTCAACACAAACTAGGAAAAGGTAGGGTGACAGCAGTGTTGGGGTCACTCCCTTGTGGGAAGTTGGACGTGAACTTTTTGTATGAATATTGTCCACAGACTTTTATGCAAATGTTGTTAGCGGACTTATGAGTAAGTCGTTCACGAAATCTGAAAATGGACACAGACATTATATAATATCCGAGAACCTTCCTCTGTTGGAACCTGAGGTCCATGGAAATGCCTAGAGGCATTTTTGGAGGCCCGAGGATTTGAAGACCAGCTTAGAAGATCTTTTGAGTATGTGAGATTTGTGGGGAACATGCATGCAGTCTTTGCAGAGTTGTGGGTCATTTCTGCAGGACACGACAATCTGTAGAGCTATTGCAGAGTTGTAAACTGCCTGATGGCTACTTGTACGTGTATCATCCACCTTGGCATGACCGTTACTCTCATCAGCCAGTATACATATATATGTGTGTTTTGTGTCTATGAATGCATGAAAAGTATGTGTGTATGAGAATTTGCAGAAACAGAGATCGAGAGAAGAGTGAAGTGTAATAGAAAGAACTGAGGGTGTGCATTCTAAAAGCTCTGTTCTTTTTCTTCCTTTTCTTCGGCTTTTAGGACGTGTGTAGCCGGTGGTTTGTATAATCGAAAACTCACATAATGTAATCCTTTGTGGATTGGAGTCTCGTGGTTTTTCTCTTATTCAAAAATGTTATCCGCGTAAAAGATTTGGCCTTCTCTTTCTCTTCTTCTTCCTCTTTTTACTGTGTGCTTATCCCTTCTTGCGGCTCGATCAGACACTGCTTCGTGTCCTAACAAAAAGATCTTCTTGTCTTAACCCAAATGAAGGTTAGAAAGTATTAGTTCACCATTAAATAGGACAAGAAAGGAGGTGCTCATGATACACTTCATAATGAGATCTATTAAGTTTCGGGGGAGTTTTTAGATTCCCTAGTATTTCGCCCATAAAATCCCAACTGTTGTATGCTTTGGCTAAGTCAATTTTGAGCATCAAACCTGCATTCTCCCAAAGTTGTGCTTGATGTGGTCCACCAATTTACACTTCACAACCTCATATTCTGCTTTGCCATCCCCCTTGC
This sequence comes from Nepenthes mirabilis, assembly GCA_025585075.1. Lineage (NCBI taxonomy): Eukaryota > Viridiplantae > Streptophyta > Magnoliopsida > Caryophyllales > Nepenthaceae > Nepenthes > Nepenthes mirabilis. Next base: position 10,496 of record JAODPA010060962.1, read on the forward strand.
CCATCTTTAAGAGTTGTAATCCTATTTTCCGTCTATGGTTAAGGTAATTAAGTGGAAAAACTTGGTATGACTCCATGCAAGATCCATCAAACCCTAAATTTTTGGATCCAAAATATTTCTTTTTATTTTTCAGACTTTTCTTATAAATGATCAACAACTCCCTTTTAATTCTGTAAATTCTACTAGATTCTACTCTGCATAAGACATCTTAAACTTGCTAGATATATTTATAGTTTTTTAATTTTTTCGTGAAATATATTAGCGTAATGAAGTCTACTCTAAGACTTCAATTTATTTTTGAGGAACTCAAATTTTTGGGTGGTTGAGCTACACAAACCCTCCTAAGAGGCCTTTACCATATATCATATCCTTATAATTTAAATAGCTGCACCACATAGCTTAGAACCTAAAAGGTTTAGTAAGCCATCGGTATACGAATGGATAGGCCCATGGTATGAGGATATTCTTTGACAGTTTGGTGACTATCCTTGGAACAGGAAGTTCCACTCTTCAGATGTGAGGGCCCAATCGAGGCATTTGTGGCTGAGGCAGGAGGGTTCCTCATTGTTCGGACCCGGGGGGCATCCTTCTCCCCTATAGAGAAAGACGCTCCTTCTCCCTCTATCAGCCGTCGGATTAAAAAATTCGACGGCTCCCATTTTCTTATCATAAAAAAC